>JAAXLI020001704.1:8141-20612 GCA_014621495.2 Entosphenus tridentatus
AAAGATCCCCCGGATAACCCCAACAGACTGCTGGGGCAAGTGCTGTTAGCGAGTAGCAGCACCTATGAAGGCCGGCACTGTGGCACACGAGGGGGTGGGTGGCCAGCACCACCACGCCCGGCCGCCTTTGTCTCCCCTAGTGGCGATGTTTTATACACACCGCACCAGGTACTCATTTGAGGCAGAGTCGACCTAGGGGAGGCCCAGGACCGGTGCGGATATTCGTACACATACACACGTATCCACACGCACACACACTATCGTACACGAACGTACGCACACGTACACCTACACACACGCACGTACACACACGCACGCACACACACGCACATACACATACGTACACACACGAACGAATACACACGTACACACATGAACGTACACAAACGTACACATACACACGTACACACACGCACAAACACACGTACACACACGAACGTACACACACGTACGCACACACGTACACACACGCACACACACACGTACACATACTTACACACACTAAAGAATACACACGTACACACACACGTACACACGTACGCACACACACGTACGCACACACACGCACGCACACACACGCACGTACACACACGTACGCACACACACACACGTATGCCCGATGCTATAAATAGCCAAGCACAGCGCTCTGTGCTCGGCACGTGAGCATAATGCAAAGTGTGTACCGGGCGAGTATATGTGTCTGTACGTGTGTGTGTCTGTACGTGTGTGTGTCTGTACGTGTGTGTGCCTGTACGTGTGTGTCTGTACGTGTGTGTGTCTGTCCGTGTGTGTGTGTCTGTAGGTGTGTGTGTCTGTACGTGTGTGTGTGTCTGTACGTATGTGTGTGTCTGTACGTGTGTGTGTCTGTACGTGTGTGTGTACGTGTGTGTGTCCGTGTGTGTGTCTGTACGTGTGTGTGTCTATCCGTGTGTGTCTCTGTACGTGTGTGTGTCTATCCGTGTGTGTGTCTGTACGTGTGTGTGTCTGTACGTGTGTGTGCCTGTACGTGTGTGTGTGTCTGTACGTGTGTGTGTGTCTGTACGTGTGTGTGTCTGTATGTGTGTGTCTGTCCGTGTATGTGTCTGTACGTGTGTGTGTCTGTACGTGTGTGTGTGTCTGTACGTATGTGTGTGTCTGTACGTGTGTGTCTATACGTGTGTGTGTGTGTACGTGTGTGTGTCCGTGTGTATGTCTGTACGTGTGTGTGTCTATCCGTGTGTCTCTGTACGTGTGTGTGTCTATCCGTGTGTGTGTCTGTACGTGTGTGTGTCTGTACGTGTGTGTGCCTGTACGTGTGTGTGTGTCTGTACGTGTGTGTCTGTACGTGTGCGTGTGTCTGTACGTGTGTGTCTGTAGGTGTGCGTGTGTCTGTACGTGTGTGTGTGTCTGTGCGTGTGTGTGCCTGTACGTGTGTGTGTATCTGTACGTGTGTGTGTGCCTGTACCTGTGTGTGTCTGTACGTGTGTATCTGTACGTGTGTGTGTGTTTGTACGTGTGTGTCTGTTCTTCGTGCTTTCGGAGTCCCTGACCCGCTGCTCACGATCATTAAGGACCTTCATGATCGTGAGCGGACCCGGGTAAACCCACGTGGGCGGGAGTCGGAGACATTCCCTGTTCACTTTGGGGTGCGACAGGGCTTTCCACTGGCTCCCACATTATTTAACATCTATTTCGACCACGTCATTCGTGAAGCTTTCAATAGCTGTACCGGAGGAATTTCCATCTGGTACAGATACAATGGGAGGCTGATCGATGCCCGAGTGCGGTCAAGGGATGGCTCCCTATTGCTCAACCATGTTATGTATGCCGATGATCTGGTAATTGCTGCTCACTCATAGCAGGAATTGGAGGCGCTGCTGCTGAACCTAGAGCTTGACACTAAGAGGTGGAGACTTACCATCAGCCCCACCAAAACTAAGCACCTGCCTGGGGATTTTGTACCATCGGACACTCCACCCCCACAACTCCCAATTGGTGATAGGGCAGTTGTGGAGGGAGTGGAGAGTTTCCCATACCTGGGCAGTGTGCTCATGACCGGCTGCGGTTTGACAGCAGAGGCCTCACTCTGAATCAGTCGAGCGGTATTATCTTTTCATCGGTTGTGTAATGCTGTGTGGAAGCTACCTGGTCTGTTGCTCCACACGAAGTTTCAGGTCTTCTCGGCCACAGTCATTCCCTCCCTTCTCTACGCTTGCGAAACATGGACCCCCCTAATGGAGCATCTTCGCCGGTTAGAAACATTGAGGCTGGCCTGCCTACGATCCATCCTGGGTTTAACCAGGCTGAAATGAGAGGAGCCCACATATCCTTGAAAGATCTGGACAAAGTCCCATTGGTGAGCTCCTCCGACAGGCAAGGCTGCGTTGGCTAGGTCATGTAGCCCGCATGCTTAGCCACCGCATGCCTAAACAGCTTTTGTTTGGCTGGATCGAGGGGGCTAAACGGGCGCGGCACGGGCTAGAGAAGAGATGGAGTGATGTGGTACAGGAGGACGTGGAGCTGAGTGGACTTGCCGATGACTGGTACCAGCGGTGTCAAGATCGGCCTCTGTGGAGGAGGCTCGTGAAGGACGCTACTGGGCAGTTGTAGGCAGTCGCCCTCCAACAACAACGGAGGGGGGAGGAGCGACGCTCACAACAACGAGCGAAGCGCCGGGTGACTAAAGCACAGCAAATTGGCACAGTAGGGGGCACAGGTGGTGCATCAGCCAGTCATCTCAGTCATCTCAGTCAGTCGACCCGTGGCACCTGGGTCTGCCCCGTGACCTCGTGCCAGCGGGCGTTCGACAATTCACGTGGCCTCAACGTGCACATAGCCTGGCACAAGCGTCGTGATGACGTCACCGCCACTTAGTGGCGAATGTCGGTTGTTGTTGTTGTGTCTGTGTGTCTGTATGTGTGTGTACGTGTGTCTGTGTGTGTGTATGTGTGTGTACGTGTGTATGTGTGTGTGTACGTGTGTGTGTTTACGCGTGTGTATGTGTGTGTGTGTGTCTGTACGTGTGTGAATGTGTGTGTGTGTCTGTACGTGTGTGTATGTGTGTGTATGTGTCTGTACGTGTGTGTGTGTCTGTGCGTGTCCCGATGGGGAGCGGTGGTGTAACGGTTCGCGTGTTGCACTACGAACCCGGTGACCCGGGTTCAATTGACGCTCACGGCGAACACCATTTATATCGATTATTCGAAACGGTCCTGGGCCTCCCCCTAGGTCGGCTCAGCCTCAAATGAGTACCTGGTGCGGTGTGTAGTAAACATCGCCACTGGGGGAAACAAAGGCGGCCGGGCGTGGTGGTGCTGGCCACCCACCCCTCGTGTGCCACAGTGCCGGCGGCCTTCGCAGGTGCTGCTCGCTAACAGCACTTGCCCCTACAGTCTGTTGAGGCTACACGGGGGATCTTTGTCTTTTGTCTTTGTGTGGGGGTATAGTGGGGAGCGGTGGTGCAGCAGTTAGCGCTACGAACCCGGCTACCCGTGTTCGATTCCCGCTCATGGCCACCAATACCGGTGACGATTATCAGAACCGGTTCCTGGGCCTCCCCTAGGTCGACTCAGCCTCGAATTAGTACCCGGTGCAGTGTGTAAGTAATATCGCCACTGGGAAGACAAAGACGGCCAGGCATGGTGCTGGCCACCCACCCCTCGTGTGCCACAGTGCCGGCCTTCATAGGTGCTGCTACTCGCTAACAGCACTTGCCCCTACAGTATGTGCAGGCTACACGGGGGGTCTTTGCCTCTGTGTGATCATAAATGGGCCATGCCTTTTGAGAATTCCCCAGGATTTGACCGATTCAATTTCGTTACGTAAGAGGGGTAGACACACAAAGACAAAGATCCCCCGTACAGCCCCAACATACTGGAGGGGCAGGTGGCTGTTTGCGAGTAGCAGCACCTAAGTGACGTCACCACGGCGCCTGTGCCAGGCTAGGTGCAGTGTCGAACGCCCGCTGGCAGGAGGTCACGGGACAGACCCAGGTGCCATGGGTCGACTGACTGAGACGACTGGCCGATGCACCACCTGTGCCCCCTACTGTGCCAACTTGCTGCGTTTTAGTCGCCCGGCGCTCTGCTCGTTGTTGTGAGCGTCGCTCCTCTGCCCTCCGTTGTTGCTGGAGGGCGACTGCCTCCAACTGCCCAGTAGCAGCGTCCTTTACGAGCTTCCTCCACAGAGGCCGATCTTGACACCGCTGGTACCAGTCATCGGCAAGTCCACTCAGCTCCACACCCTCCCGTACCACATCACTCCATCTCTTCTCTAACCCGTGCCGTGCCCGTTTAGCCCCCTCTATGCGGCCAAACAGAAGCTGCTTGGGCATGTGGTAGCTGGGCATGCGGGCTACACGAACCAGCCAACGCAGCCTTGCCTGCCGGAGGTAGCTCACCGATGGGAATGTGTCCAGATCTTTCAAGGATGTGAGCTCCTCACATATTTCAGTTTGGTTAAACGCAGGATGGATCGTAGAGATGGCAGCTTGAATATTTCCAACCGGCGAAGATGTTCCATTAGAGGTTGTCCACGTTTCACAAGCATAGCTGAGGGAGGGTTTACTGTGGCCGAGAAGACCCGAAGCTTCGTGTGGAGCGACAGACCAGGTAGCTTACACACAGCGTTGCGCAGCCGATGAAAAGTTAATGCCGCCCGACTGATTCCTCTGCTGTCAAACCGGAGCTGGTCATAAACACACTGCCCAGGTATGGAAAACTCACCACAGTGACACACACACACACACACAGGGATTCAAAAACAGACAAAGATCCCCCGTATAACCTTAACAGACTGTTGGGGCAAGTGCTGTTAGCGAGCACCTATGAAGGCCGGCACGGCACACGAGGGGATGAGTGGCCAACACCACATCCGGCCGCCTTTGTCTCCCTAGTGGCGAGGTACTCATTTGAGGCTGAGTCGACCTCGGGGAGGCCCAGAGCCAGTTCAGATAATCGTCACCGGTGTTGGCCGTGAGCGGGAATTGAACCCAGGTTCGTAGCGTAGCGTAGCGCTAACCGCTACACCACCGCTCCCCACTCTCTCCACAGGGAAACAAACACACACACACAGGGATACAACACACACACACACAGACGGACACTTAGAATGACATGAACATACACAGTGAATTCATCATACACCCAGTGACACACACATACCCAGTCCAGAGCGACATTGACCCAAAGACAAAGATCCCCCATATAGCCTCCCTGTTGGGGCAAGTGCTGTTAGTGAGCGGTGCCTATGAAGGCAATGATGCACACACACAATGACGCACGCACACACACACACGCAGGCCTTCACTGACCACCAAAAGCTAACTCCCCCCACCCAACCCAACTACCCCTACCGACCCAATGGATGGCATGCGAGTCGAGTTACGCTGCAGATAACAAAATCCGTTCGGATGGGAAATCGATGCCCGCCGTTTGTCCGGCGGTGTGTTCTCCGGCACCTCCTGATCAGCACCGTACGGTGCGAATTAAAGTTCGGCACACGTCCGCGCGCGCTGTGCATGCATACGTGCATACGCCGCGTGGACATGTGTAGCAGTAGCCAAGTGCAGAGTAGCTTATTGCGCTCTAAAGGCGCGACGTCGATTCTAAAGGTGCGGGGGGGGGGGAGTGGGAAAAGTGGGACCCGGAGATAAATCCACTCGAAAACGGAGAGAGAGACAACGCAAACTTCAAATATACAGCAGCAGGCATCGTCAGGGTCGGGATCGAACCCACGAACCTCCTGTATACCAAGCGAGGTAGTTGACATCTCCTAGCCACCATGATGATGATGAGAGTGAGACACGCAAACTCCAAATATACAGCAGGAGGCGTCGTCAGTCGGGATCGAACCCACGACCTTCTGTATACCAGGCGAGGTAGTTAACATCTCGTCATTGTGATGATGATGATGAGAGAGAGACACGCAAACTCCAAATATACAGCAGGAGGCGTCGTCAGAGTCGTGATCGAACCCACGACCTCCTTCATACCAGGCGAGGTAGTCAACATCTCACGACCCAGCACATCCCTTCCATAGCACTGTGCGGCCTTAACAAAAAGAGAACACAAATCGACGTTTCGGGCGATGGCACTTCTTCGCAGCACACGGAGAGAGGAGGCACCACAGAGAAAAAACAGAGCATGCACGCTCTTGGTAAGAGGACGTAGGCAAATTAAACACACTGTATCATATTGACTGTGAAGAAGGTGGGAGAGGGAGTTAGTGCGCTTGGGTAGGCCGCATCGATACATGTAGATCCATATGTGTGTGTGTCTATCCCTGTGTGTGTATCCCTGTGTGTGTTGGAGGCAGTCGCCCTCCAACAACAACGGAGGGCGGAGGAGCGACGCTCACGGCGGCGAGCGGAGCGCCGGGTGGCTAAAGCACAGCACGTTGGTACAGTAGGGGGCAAAGGTGGTGCATCAGCCAGTCATCTCGGTCATCTCGGTCAGTCGTCCCATGGCACCTGCTGGGTCTGCCCCATGACCTCCTGCCAGCGGGCGTTCGACACTTCACGTGGCCTCAAGGTGCACTTGGCCTGGCACAAGCGTCGTGGTGACGTCACCGCCACTTAGTGGCGAATGGCGGTTGTTGTTGTTGTTGTCTGTGTGTTGTGGGGAGCAGTAGTGTAGCGGTTAGTGCTGGCCTCCCACCCCCTCGTGTACCGTTCCGGCCTTCATAGGTGCTCGCTAACAGCACTTGCCCCTACAGTCTGTTAAGGCTATACGGGGGATCTTTGTCTGTGTGTGTGGGGAGCAGTAGTGTAGCGGTTAGCGTGCTGTGCTGCGAACCCGGGACCCGAGTTCGATTCCCGCTCACGGTCAACACCAGTGACGATTATCTGAACCGGTACTGGGCCTCCCCTAAGTCGACTTAGCCTCAAATGAGTACCTGGTGGGGTGTGTAAACATCGCCACTGGGGAGACAAAGGCGGTCGGGCGTGGTGCTGGCCACCCACCTCCTCGTGTGCCGTTCCGGCCTTCATAGGTGCTCACTAACAGCACTTGCCCCTACAGTCTGTTCAGGCTATATGGAGGATCTTTGTCTTTGTGTGGGTATCCCTCTGCTCACAATCATGAATTACTTTTATGATGGTAAAACTACGTGGCCGGGAGTCTGAGCCATTCCCTGTTCACCTTGGGGTGCGACAGGGATGTCCTCTAGCTCCCACATTATTTAACATCTATTTCGACCACGTCGTTCGTGAAGCCTCAAATAGCTGTACCGGAGGAATTTCAATCTGGTACAGATACAACGGGAGGCTGATCGATGCCTGAGTGCGGTCGAGGGATGACTCCCTATTGCTCAACCATGCTACGTATGCCGATGATCTGGTAATTGCTGCTCACTCATAGGAGGAATTTGAGGCGCTGCTGCTGAACCTGGAGCTTGCCACTATGAGGTGGGGCCTTACCATCAGCCCCACCAAAACTAAGCACCGGCCTGGGTATTTTGTGTCACCACACACTCCGCTCCCTCAGCTCCCCGTTGGCAGTGTGCTTATGCCCTCTCTTCCCTATGCTTGTGAAATGTGGACCCCTCTAATGGAACATCTTCGCCGGTTAGAAACATTCAGGCTGACCAGCATACGATCCATCCTGGGTTTAACCAGGCTGGATTGTGTGAGTAGCTCACAAATCCTTGAAAGATCTGGACACAATCCCATCAGTGAGCTCCTCCGGCAAGCAAGTCTGCGTTGGCTGGGTCATGTAGCCCATATGTCTAGCCACCGCATGCTCTAGCAGCTTCTGTTTGGCCGCATAGAGGGGGCTAAACGAGCACGACATGGGCTGGAGAAGAGATGGAGTGATGTGGTGCGGGAGGATGTGGAGCTGAGTGGACTTGCCGACGACTGGTACCAGCGGTGTCAAGATCGGCCTCTATGGAGGAGGCTCGTAAAGGACGCTACTTGGTAGTTGGAGGCAGTCACCCTCCAGCAACAACTGAGGGCGGAGGAGCGACGCTCACAACAACGAGCGGAGCGCCGGGCCGTTAAAATTCAGCAAGTTGACACAGTAGGGGTACAGCTGGTACATCTACCAGTCATCTCAGCCAGCCAACCCATGGCACCTGCTGGGTCTGTCCCGAGACCTCCTGTCAGCGAGCCTTCGACACGTCACGTGGCCTCAAAGTGCACCTAGCCTGGCACAGACGCCATGGCGACGTCACCGTCACTTAGTGGCGAATGGCGGGTACTGGTATTGGTATATATCCCTGTGTGTGTGTGTCCCTGCGTGTGTATCCTTCTGTGGGGAGCGGTAGTGTAGTGGTTAGCGCGCTGCGCTGCGAACCTGGCGACCCGGGTTCAATTCCCGCTCAAGGCCAACACCATTGACGATTATCTGAACCGGTCCTGGGCCTACCCTAGGTCGACTCAGCCTGAAATGAGTACCTTGTGCGGTGTGTAAACATCGCCATTGGGGAGACAAAGGCGGTCGGGCATGGTGTTGGCCACCCACCCCCTCGTGTACCGTTCCGGCCTTCGTAGGTGCTCGCTCACAACACTTGCCCCTACAGTCTGTTAAGGCTATACGGGGGATCTTTATCTTTGTATCCCTGTGTGTATGTATTGTCGTGTACGTGGGCTGTCCAACACACCAGTTAGTGCTGAACTAGTAACTAATTGCCACTTTTTGTCTACGTGACAAACCTTACTAATTGGCCGTGTCGGGCTGTGGTGGCGGGTTCAAGGACACATTTACATTTACGTGATTTAACCCAACAAAAAACGGATGTTATCATGGATATATTGGTCGTGAAAGCCTACTGCTACTATGCATTAAACTGCTAAGAAAAACACACGGTCAACATGTTTTTCGTTGGCCCTTTTTAGTTTTCGTCGGCTCTAGGCACAGTTCTACTCTACTCCCGTTGCCTATTGGGTAATGTCACGGTTGTTTATTCTGCAATATTTTGCTGTCTTTTCTTGGATTTTATGTTTGCACTTAGTCACATATTCACTTGAAGATGTTTTCTTGTTCATGTTTTTGTTTTTTGTTTGTTGCGGTTGCACCCGATTCAAGAGCCGAATGGCTCACATGGCAATACCGATTAAATGAACTTGAACTTGTTTGCGTCAGACTTTCATAGCGGGGAGATGATTCCGTCATTGGCAGGAATCGAACTGTGATTTACACCGCACGTTCAACACGCAACAATATCTACATATATAAAATAGAAAGACAAAGAACACCCCAAAAGATCACCCTGCCCCGACAGCCCCCACCAAATCGCACTTTGTATTTGGGCTCTGTGATGTCCCATCTCTCTGCCTTGTAAACAATCAAGGGAACAGCTTCAGTAAATCAATCAATGATTCTAATTAACGAGCGAGTCCCCGTTTAGCGTGCTCGTAGTTGTCGTGGTAGTAGTAGATGCGTTCCTGAAAAGTGACGCGTTAAACGGAAAACGATTTCCACTCACCCACAAATAATAATGTACCGAAATTTTTCTTTAAAAATTATGTAACGAAAATAAAGTTCATGCCGGATACGATGGTGCTGCTTTGTACACGCGCCACGAGATAGCTGGGACAAATATACTGAGGGCATGCAGCCGCGTCACTGTATCGTTACGTGTTCCTGTTTCGTTCTACGTTATCGTATCATTGTACCGCTCAGCCGTGCGGCTCAAGAAAGTAGTTCGCTGTCGACCGCTCATAGACCCGCGTTGTAACGGTGCTCGCGTTCTGCGTTGTAATAGGGTAAGACCAAAGCAAGAGGATTTCTCCACATCTCTGGCAGTCCGCCTGATGATGCTGGTTGTTGGAATTACCGGCGAAACGTCTCGCTACTCGAATGCTCAATGTTGTCGACGCTGAAATACGTCGACTGTAGGATTTTTTCTCTTTCCTTTTTTTCCTTCGTACGAATGACTCGGTGATGGGACCCTGACGGGGCCGTGAACTTTTGGTCTCCGAGGTCAATAGGTCAGCGGGCCTCCATTGATTACACCGCCCCAGCCGGGCTACCCAAAATACATCATCACGCACAAAGATCCCCCGTGTAGCCTCTTAACACAACTGGTTTGGGGCAAGTGTGCTGTTAGCGAGAGGGGGCCGGCATTGCGGCAACACGCCAAGGGGTTTGGGTGGGTGGCCAGGGCCACCGCGCCCGGCCGCCTTTGTCTCCCCGGTGCTGATATTTTTACACACCGCACAGGGTACTCGTTCAAAGCCGAGTCGACCTAGGGGAAGCCCAGGACCGGTTCATTGTATTCACCACTGTTATTGCTACACGTAAGTATACACACTGCAAAGTGCTGTTAGCGAGCACCGATTAAGACCGACACGGCGCAGGAGAGGGATCGCGTGACAAGATGGAAACATTTAAGGCTGAGTCGACCTAGAAGAAGCCCAAGCCAAAGCTCTAGGTCACATGCTGCGCAAACACCATTTTGAGACGACGACATCACCACGGAGCTTGTGCCAGGCTAGGTACACCTCGAGGCCACGTGAAGTGTCGAAGGTTCGATTACCAACTCGCACAAAGACAAAGATCCCCCGTGTAGCGTTAACAGACCGTTGGGGCAAGTGCTGTTAGCGAGTAGCAGCACCTATGAGGGCCAGCATTGTGGCACACGAGGGGGTGGGTGGCTAGCACCAGGCCTGGCCGCCTTTGTCTCCCCCAGTGGAGATGTCTACTACACACCGCTACACCAGGTACTCGTTTGAGGCCGAGTCGACCTAGGGGAGGCCCAGAACGGGTTCAAACAATCGTCACCGGTGTTGGCTGGGGCCGTGAGCGGGAATCGAACTCTGGAGGGATGCAAAATTGCTCACGGTTTTGAAGTTATCAACTCTGGTTCGGTGATTCTGCACTTGCTCTATTACTATAGTACTATACCGCCTTCGACTTTTACGAACGACCGGGTGTTTAAGCTTAGCGATTTGTCGTATTATCTGGCCGTGTAGCAAATTAAAAAATTCAATTACTTTACTATGCAAGTTAAAAATGTACGTGTTTTAATATTTACGTGTTTAATTTTTTTTTAATTTAGGCCCCCTTGATAGCTCAACGAAAGTGGCTTAACGTAATGTAGGAAATTAATAGTAGCAAGCCAAGTAGGGGCCATCCATTCCGTAGGTACCTGTACACACGCGGGCTTTTTACCCCCCCACCCCCACCCCGAATCCTATAGAACGGCCGATATTTAATCCACGCAGAAACGATCAAGGATTCATAATATTGACGTGTTTAAGCAAACAGATAGTCCAGCGCCGGACTATCTCCAACTCATTTGAAGGCCCCTCCCATGCGTACGTACTAAATGGATGGCCCCATACTCTACACGCACAGAGATACATAGAGACCCACATAGATACATAGAGACGCATGAATACATAGAGACCCACAGACTAATCGACAGTATTTCATTTACCCAGCTATTACGAATGATTATAGCTCAACGAAGTGGCTTTTCGTCGTCCCGGAGAAAAATCCACGCGACCACGGGGAAAGAGAGAGAGAGAGACGCAAACTCCAAATATACAGCAGCAGCAGCAGGCGTCAGTGTTGGGATCGAACCCACGTCCTCCTGCATACCAGGTGAGGTAGCTAACATCTCCTAGCCACCGTGATGATGATGATGAAAGAGAGACACTACAAACTCTAAATATACAACAGGCATCGTCAGGGTCGGGATCGAACCCACGACCTCCTGTATACCAGGCGAGGTAGTTAACATCTCCTAGCCACCGTGATGATGATGAGAGAGAGACACGCAAACTCTAAATATACAACAGCAGGCATCGTCAGTATCGGGATCGAACCCACCGACCTCCTGTATACCAGGCGAGGTAGTTAACATCTCCTAGCCACCGTGATGATGATGATGATGAGAGAGACACGCAAACTCCAAATATACAGCAGGCATCGTCAGTGTCGGGATCGAACCCACGACCTCCTGTATACCAGGCGAGGTAGTTAACATTTCCTAACCACCGTGATGATGATGATGATGATAGAGAGAGAGAGACACGCAAACTCCAAATATACAGCAGCAGGCATCGTCAGGGTCGGGATTGAACCCACGACCTCCTGTATACCAGGCGAGATAGTTAACATCTCCTAGCCACCGTGATGATGATGATGAGAGAGAGAGACACGCAAACTCCAAATATACAGCAGGCATCGTCAGGGTCGGGATCGAACCCACGACACCTCCTGTATACCAGGAGAGGTAGTTAACATCTCGCCACGGCAAGGTCTGCCTCGAGCTCAAACATCGCTCAAAGTCGCACGCCAACACACTGACGAAATAATAATAACAACAAGAACAACAATGTAATAATTGTGTAAAGACCGATAACGACAGACGACTTATACCTGACGCGGTGCACGTGCCAACGGAGAGTCGGGAAGCGTCTCAAAGGGGCCTCTCTGATTGGTGCAGGGAGGCCTCGAAGACGATTGACCAGAGTCAGAGAATCACAGCGATTGGAGGAGAAATTCAAACGTAAAAGGCGGGAAAACGAGGGTCGGGGGGGGG
>JAAXLI020001705.1:5260-20574 GCA_014621495.2 Entosphenus tridentatus
TGACTGTGAGTTAGTGTCTGTGTGTGTGAGTTAGTGTCTGTGTGTGTGAGTGGGTGTCTGTGTGTGTACGTGTCTGTGTGTGTGAGCTAATGTCTGTGTGTGTGTGAGTAAGTGTGTGTGAGTGAGTAAATATCTGTGTGTGTGAGTTAGTGACTGTGTGAGTTAGTGTGTGTGAGTTAGTGTATGGGTGTGTGAGTGAGTGTATGGGTGTGTGAGTGAGTGTCTATATGTTTCTATATGAACCAGAACTGAATTTCATTGTAAACGCGGCATTGAGTCACAAATGTGCATCCTCTGTTCGGGCGACGCCAGCGACTTTATTATTCAGCAAACTTCGTTTGGCATTACTGCACTCTGACTGAAATCTCTCTCTCTCTGTACCTCTCCCCCCATCTCTCTGTGTCTGCGTCTCTGTCTCGGTGTGTGTGTCTCTGTGTTTCTGCGGCCGGGCGCGGTGCTGGCATGCCGTGCCGGCCTGCACAGGTGCTCGCTAACAGTCTGTTAATGCTATATGGGGGATCTTTGTTTTCGTGGGGGAGCGCTGGTGTGGTGGTTAGCGTGCTACGCTGCAAACCCGGTGACCTGAGTTTCGATTCCTGCTCACGACCACCACCAGTGACGAATATCTGAAACGGTGCTGGGCTTTCCCTAGGTCGACTCAGCCTCAAATTAGTACCTCAAATTAGTGTCAACATTACCACTGGGAAGACAAAGGCGACCGGGCATGGTACTGGCCACACACCCCCACGTGTACCGTTCTGGCCTTCGTAGGTGCTCGCTAGCAGCACCTTTTGTTTTTGTTTCTCTTACGCGTGTATTGTCCGTGCGTGTCTATGTATCTCCTCTCGACGTCTTTGTCTCTCTCCTCTCCCTCTCTCTGTCCTCTCTCTCTCCGCAGGCAACTCTCTCCCTAGCACTCTCACCAACCCACCCCACCACCACCACCATAACTCCAGCAAATTTGCTTGTAATTTCCCGGCTTGCCGCAAACGCGCGCGCACATAAATCTTTATATCCTTGCCGTATCGATCACGGCCAACGCTTCATTTATGGCTTGCAAGATTGGGGGGGGGGTGTTGGAGGGAGAGGGAGGGGCAGATGGGGGGGGGGGGGCGTGGGGGGGGGGGCATGAGGGGGGGGGGCACTGGGTGTGGGGGAGGGAGTGACAGGGCTGGTGGAGTTCGTGACAAGAAGATCCAAATAACAGCGCCTTCACGCACTCACAAACACCCTGTAGCCTAACATCGACTGTCGGGGTCAAGTGCACGCCTATGTGACACATGCTGTTTGCGAGCACCTATTAAAGCCTGAAACTTCGTGCGTGTTCTTCAACAATAACGCTTGAAATATGCGGGGCCCCGCCGTGGCGAGATGTTAACTACCTCGTCTGGTACACAGGAGGTCGTGGGTTCGATCCCGATCCTGATGGCTGTTGTATGTTTGTAGTTTGCGTCTCTCTCTCTCCCCGTGGTCGCGTGGATTTTTCTCCGGGTCCTTCCGGCGTTCCCTCGACATTGAGAGTCAACGTGTGCTTAGAGTGTCTGGCTGCTGTACATTTCCACGAGATAAACCACTTCGTTGGGCTATCATTTGTCGGCAGTTCACTTCTGGAAAAGAGCCATATAGCAGCTCAGTGGGCCTTACCTGGCAAAATAAAATACAATTTTCATATCGTGCGTGTCCGCCAAGTTATAGAGGCCCGAGCAATGACGGAACAGACTGAGCGTGGCGCTGTGTGGTTGTATTTGTTTGTCAGGGTGGATCAAGTCCCCTCTAGAGCCCGATTAGTGCGGCTAAGATGCTCGCAGTGACGGGGATTCAAATTGTTCGCGGACATTGCAGGGCCCCCTTCCCCCTGCTCTATCGGGATTATATTTATAGTTTATATTTTATATTTTTATAAGGAGAACTCTGCTCTATGTTTACGCATGTTTACGCATTTTAATTAAGTTAATCGGCCTATGGGTTTTCCAGACCGATGTTATCCATCAACAATTGTTGAGGAAATAAAAAGTCTGAACTGCCCATAGACTCAACACTGCTCAAAGATTCAACACTGCCCATAGACGCAACACTGCCCATAGACTCAGCACTACCCATAGACGCAACACTGCCCATAGACTCAACACTACCCATAGACTCAACACTGCCATAGACTCAACACTGCCCGTAGACTCACCACTGCCCATAGACTCAACACTGCTCAAAGATTCAACACTGCCCGTAGACTCAACACTGCCCATAGACTCAACACTGCCATAGACTCAGCACTGCTCATAGACTCAACACTGCCCATAGACTCAAAACTGCCCGTAGACTCAACACTGCCCGTACACTCAACACTGCCCGTAGACTCACCACTGCCCATAGACTCAACACTGCTCAAAGATTCAACACTGCCCATAGACTCAACACTGCACCATAGACTCAACACTGCCCACAGACTGAACACTGCCCATAGACTCAACACTGCCCATAGACTCAACACTGCCCATAGACTCAACACTGCCCATAGACTCAACACTGCCATAGACTCAGCACTGCTCATAGACTCAACACTGCCCATAGACTCAAAACTGCCCATAGACTCAACACTGCCCGTAGACTCACCACTGCCCATAGACTCAACACTGCCCAAAGATTCAACACTGCCCATAGACTCAACACTGCCCATAGACTCAACACTGCCCATAGACTCAACACTGCCCGTAGACTCAAAACTGCCCATAGACTCAACACTGCCCAAAGACTCAACACTGCCCATAGACTCAACACTGCCCATAGACTCAACACTGCCCATAGACTAAACACTGCCCATAGACTCAACACTGCCCATAGACTCAACACTGCCCGTAGACTCACCACTGCCCATAGACTCAACACTCCTCAAAGATTCAACACTGCCCATAGACTCAACACTGCACCATAGACTCAACACTGCCCACAGACTGAACACTGCCCATAGACTCAACACTGCCCATAGACTCAACACTGCCCATAGACTCAACACTGCCCATAGACTCAACACTGCCATAGACTCAGCACTGCTCATAGACTCAACACTGCCCATAGACTCAAAACTGCCCATAGACTCAACACTGCCCGTAGACTCACCACTGCCCATAGACTCAACACTGCCCAAAGATTCAACACTGCCCATAGACTCAACACTGCCCATAGACTCAACACTGCCCATAGACTCAACACTGCCCGTAGACTCAAAACTGCCCATAGACTCAACACTGCCCAAAGACTCAACACTGCCCATAGACTCAACACTGCCCATAGACTCAACACTGCCCATAGACTAAACACTGCCCATAGACTCAACACTGCCCATAGACTCAACACTGCCCGTAGACTCACCACTGCCCATAGACTCAACACTCCTCAAAGATTCAACACTGCCCATAGACTCAACACTGCACCATAGACTCAACACTGCCCACAGACAGAACACTGCCCATAGACTCAACACTGCCCATAGACTCAACACTACCCTTAGACTCAACACTACCCATAGACTCAACACTCCCCCCTGTACATGAAGCAGTCCGCCTTCTTAACCTTCCGTTCCTTCCTCAAAGCCTCGCCACCTCTTCGCCATCGCCCATTCCCTTCCTCTTCCCTCCCCTCGCCCCTCCACTCGGTCCCGTCCCTCCCCTCTAGCCCTCTCGTGACCTCCCCTCTGTTACGGTCACTCATTCATCGGCCCATGCACTGCCCCTGCTAACTAAATCACGACATTATTGTTCCAGTTTTGTTTTGCTATGTTATCGAGCGCCTTTGAGCTGCTAAGACGCTCTATTAATATGAAACAAGGCAACATTAGGAGTGAAATCAAACCGCACATGCAGCGAATATTTGAGTGGCGCAGGTTTTCCGCGCGAGGAGCATCGACTCGCACAAAGGGAACCCGCGTAAAGCGAGGGGGGCAACTCGAGTTTGCTTTCGCTCGTGATGTTACACACGGACGCGTGGCGAGTTTGCGGTCACCGCGGCAATGCCGGGGGGTGGGGTGCCCCCCCCCCCCCCCCTGTCACTCTTCCTTCTCGCCTCTGCCCCCCCCCCTCCTCACCGCCCCCCCCACTCCCAGGATAATCCGGACCAAGGTGCAGCAGCCGTTTCATCCCAGCCCTCAAGACAGCCCAGGACAAGGACTGCCCAGTGGACACACCATAGGTGTGTGTGTTGGTGTCTGTGTGTGTGTGGGTGTGTGTGGGTGTGGGTGTGTGTGTGGGTGTGTGTGGGTGTGGGTGTGTGTGGGTGGGTGTGTGTGGGTGTTTGTGGGTGTGTGTGGGTGTGGGTGTGTGGGTGTGTGTGGGTGTGTGTGGGTGTGGGTGTGTGTGGGTGTGTGTGGGTGTGGGTGTGTGTGTGGGTGTGTGTGGGTGTGGGTGTTTGTGGGTGTGTGTGGGTGTGGGTGTTTGTGGGTGTGTGTGGGTGTGGGTGTGTGGGTGTGTGTGGGTGTGTGTGTGTGTGTGGGTGTGTGGGTGGCAACCCGGGTTCGATTCCCAATCACAGCCAACACCAGTGACGATTATTATCTGAGCCGGTCCTGGGCCTCCCCTAGGTTGACTCGGCCTCAAACGAGTACCTGGTGCAGGGTGTAAAACGTCGCTACGAGGGAGACAAAGGCGGCCGGGCGTGGTGCTGACCACTCACCCCCTCGTGTACGGTTCCGGCCTCCATAGCTGCTCGCTAACAGCACTTGCTACTAGAGTCTGTTAAAGCTATAAGGGGGATCTTTGTCTTTGGTTTAACCAGACTGGATTATAGTGTGAGAAGCGCACAGATCATTGAAAGATCTGAGCACAATTCCATCAGTGAGATCCTCCTGCAGGAGAAGCTGTGTTTGGTTGGGTCACGTTGCCCGCATGCCCAGCAGCTTCTGTTTGGCCAGTTAGAGGGGCCTAAATGGGCACGGTACAGGCTAGAGAAGACATGGAGGTGATGCGGTAAAGCAGGGATGGGGAACGTCCGGCCTGCGGGCCGTACAAGGCCCGCGAAATCATTTGGTGTGGCCCTGCCAAGGCAACCACAGGCGTGACTCGAAATTCAATAAATCTAGGAGCAAACCTGGAAAAGCAGTTGCGAGTAGCAACATCATCAATACCAGTTAACATCACACGCCTCGCCAAAGAGAAGCAGTTCCAGCCATCACATTAGCGGTGAGTTAATTAAATGTTTGACCAAATATAACAGGCTAATTTTTTTGTTGATAATTTTGTATGGCCCGCGAATGATGTTATAAATATCCAAATGGCCCTTGGCAGAAAAAAGGTTCCCCACCCATTCGGTAAAGGATGTTCTGGAGCTGAGTCGACTTGCTGAAGCCTTGGTACCAGTGGTGTCAAGATTGGCCTCTGTGGAGGAGGTTCGTGAAGGACACTACTGGGATAAAACTAAACTCAATTATTGTTATTTTACCAGATAAGGCTCACTGAGTTATTTGACTCTTTTTCATAAACGACCTGGCCACAAACGATAGCTCAACGAAGTGGCTTATCACGTGGAAATGTATCGCAGCTAAATACTCTAAACGCGCGTTTCTAAATTATTATTATTATGAAATTGGAGGGTAAAATCGTGGGACCCGGAGAAAAATCCACGTAACCAAGGGGAGAGAGAGACACGCACACTCCAAATATCCAGGGGCATCAGGGTCGAGATCGAACCCACAACCTCCTGTATACCAGGCGACGTAGTTAATATCTCACCACCGTGGGCATTTGGAGACATTCGGACAAGGGGATTAGAGACCACGTGCATGATTAATGACATCCGAATTGAGAATAAAATCAAGGGGGCTTGGGTAGGAGCTGTCACTCAGAAGGAATGATGGACGATGGCCGAGACAGAGTGTTAGCCATGGGATCCGAGAGGACATCCGACGGGGAGATGGAGCGATATCATCAGCTCCTCGCGTGCTGGTGCGGTCTTAAACATCGCGGCGGGATCCTCAGGGAGGTTACTGTGCCGATGGGGAGGCCTTCATCCAGCAGTGGATTTTCCATCACTGGCGATGCTGACGACGACGATGGTGATGACGACGATGGCAGAAGAGATGTCGTGAAACGATAGCGAGCTTCCTGGGGCCCTACACCCGCGCTTGGTTTGCGAGAGCCGGGCACCGTTCCCGTGTGATCCCCTGTGTGGTCTCCGTGTGGTCTTCATCTTGTCTCCGTGTGGTCTCGATATGGTCCCCGTGTGGTCTCGATATGGGCCCCGTGTGGTCCGCGCGTCGGCCCCGTGTGGTCACTGTGTGATCTACATGTGTCCCCCGTGTGGTCTCCGTGTGGTCTTCATCTTGTTTCCGTCTGGTCCCCTCTGTGGTCTCTGTGTGGTTCCCGTGTGGTTCCCCGCATGGACCCCTTTGTGGTCTCTGTGTGGTTCCCGTGTTGTCCCCGCATGGTCCCCGTCTGGCCTCCATGTGGTCTCCGTGTGGTCCCCGTGTATTGCAGTGTCCAGCGGGGCCATGACGCCCGTGGAGAGCTCCCTGGGGCCCAGTTCCTACTCCATCAGCGGGATCCTGGGCATCCCCCGGGCCAACGGGGACGCCAAGAGGAAGCGAGACGAGGGTACGAGCTCACACCTGACGCCTCCCCCCCCAACCCCCCCGACAAAAACATTCCAACATCGTTGCTCGTCACAATGTCCGATGTTCCGTGCCACGTGCTGCAGAGTGACCGCGACAAACCTACGCGGTAGGGGAATTCCAACATCGCCCCTCCGCCCCTGTTTTTACGTCTCACAACCAGCCCCCCCTAACGTCCCAACTTTTATGTGATGGTTCTCTGTAATAAAAGTTAAAAAAATAAAAGAATACCATCTTGAGTTCGGCAGCTCAGAATACGATGACAATCACAATCTTTATTTAGATCAGGACGAAGCCGACGAGCTGTGAAGCTCTTTTTCACCGGTTCCATGGGCCCAGAAAGTTGGGCCCTCTCCGCTGCACCTCCTCACGCTGAGCCAGCGGCGACGAATCATTCCCATGGCCAGGGCTTGGGTTAGCGTGGCGCTCGCCTAAGAGTCAGCGGCTCGAAGCTCCTGACATCACGCGTCTCATCGCAACCACCCTGATGCCCAGCTGTAGTCGAGCCAAGGTGACCCCCAATCAGTGGCAACCATCCCTACGCGACGCAAGGTGGAAGTAGCTATTGCTCTGCAAGTACGGGGAGACGTTGTGGTGCTTCGTGTGTGCCGTGTGTGTGTGTGGCGTGTGTGTGTGTGTGTATCTACGAGTGGGGAGCGGTAGTGCGACGGATAGCGCTATGCTGCGCTATGTACCCGGCGATCCGAGTTCGATTCCCACTCACGGCCAACATCAGTGACGATTAGCCAAACTGGTCCTGGGCCTCCCCTAGGTCGACTCAGCCGCAAATGAGTACCTGGTGCGGTGTGTAATCATCGCCACTGGGGATACAAAGGCGGTCGGGCGTGGTGCTGGTCACCCACTGCCTCGTGTGCCGTGCCGGCCTTCATTGGTGCTTGCTAACAGCACTTGCCCCAACAGTCTGTTAAGGCTTTTTGGGGGGATTTTTGTCTTTGTTACATATACGAGTGGTGTATGTGTATACTGTGTTATTCAGAGCCAATTGCCATTACCGCACATGAGATGAGACTAAACTAGGATCAGACGAGGACTCTGTACATTGACTTGGTGCTCAGAATTACCTGAAAGTCAACAGATTCCTGAGCGCAGAGCTGAAATGAGAAAGGCAGTGTTACCAGGTCGAAAATGTAAGTCTGTGTGCTCAACTTCTTTCACACCATTCGTAGCCGACCGTGCTAATCGGAGGTCTGGCAGGAGGACAATAAACTAAACATGAAATGCAGTTCTAAAGAAATTAGGTTTCAATCTGTATGATTAAAAAGTGCATAGCTTCAGTGGCTTCCTAATATCTGAAAGGAAGAGCTTTCCAGACGGCCGCATCTGGCGGTGACCATCTTTGTGCGATGGCAGCCAAAATCCACTGCGAGAAAAAATGTCCCCCTCTAGTACCCAATTAGTGCGTCTAGCCCTGATCACATCGGCACCACATTCCATGAGCCACGTTCTAGCCCAAACCTCCAATGTTTTTGACCCTTATCCTGTCATGAAATCCCAAATTGTTTACCAGAAGCTTCCATTCCGCACACGCGTCTCACCCATCCGCAAAAAACCCCTCTACTTGATCGCGTGCACCAAGACGTGTTCCAAAAGCCCTGAACCTCCTCCACGCTTCTTCTTGGTTCTTTCGGTAAAGTCACGTAGAAGGGAAATAATAAATAATAAAGATAAAACATAATACAATAATTCTCACGACGTTTCGGCCACAACGCAAGCAGCCGTCCTCAGGTGAAGAACAGGTCTGTCATTCAGACGCTGTCTTTCCGACAGACCTGGTCTTCACCTGAGGATGGCTGTTTGCGTTGTGGCCGACACGTCGTGATAATTATTTTATTATGTTTCATCTTTATTATTTTATTATTTCCCTTCTACGTAATTTTACCGAAAGAACCAAGAAGATGAATCCCTGCAGTCACGAAAGCTTTACATCGAAATTTAAACTCCTCCACGCTGTCGGCCCCTGTGCCCTGCCGTGAAATCCCGGCCACCCTCCGCAATCCACCTGCACGCGAACATCCAGAAGTGCCGTGGATTCTTCGCAAACCCCCGTTTTTAATTTCCTTGGCAGTCGAGTTGAGTTCGAGGTGCCCAGGTGGGAGTAGGAGGGGGGAGGATTGGGGTAGAGGGGGGGTGGGGGGGCGAGGGAGTAGAGACCAGGTGAGCAAGCCCCGTGATTCATTGTCGGCCGGCTGAGAGGCAACACAGGTGCGGACTTTGAGCCACTCCAACGGACGTCAACTTTTAAAATTAAAACGATGAACAAAAAATAATGGGGTCCGCTCTGCCCAAATACCTTTCCCACCAGCCAACCCCCTCCACCACCCCTCCCCCCCAGTCCTTCGCTTCGTGACGCCAGCCCCTCCATGAATCGGTATCGCCACCCACAGCCCCGCGTCTCCTCCTAGCCCGGTGTCGATTACAGAGAAGGGAATAAAAAAAAAACATTCATCGGCTTGGCACTGAGTCCTTTGCTTCAACTTACGGGGAAGGCGCACGACGAATGAGCGAGTGTGGCGTTTCGTGGCCTGCAGTCTCGAGTGTGCAGATGACTATTTACTTTAAAATCATGGGGCCTCCTTTGCCAGTACCAAAATATGAGAATAGCTTTTCCCCTTTTTTCTGGCAACAAAACAGGCGTTAAGTTGTTAAAACACCAAACTGAAACCTTTTACAAGGAATCATGTCTGCATTAACCACAATACTTGTGGTCAGAATGCAAACAAAAAACATACTCTGATAACATATGCATTGTCTTTGAAACTGATTGGTGCACATCAGAGACAGCTTTCTTTTGAGCCTCGTCACAAACGGTGTTAGACCAGAGGACGCGTTCTGACCACAAGCATTGTGGTTAATGCAGACATGATTCCTTGTAGAAGGTTTCAGTTTGGTGTTTTAACAACTTAACACCTGTTTTGTTGCCAGATAAAAGGGGAAAACCTATTCTCAGATTACTATTTACTTTTAATTTAATTTTACTAAGCAAGGGTCCACTGAGCAATATAGCTCTTTTTCAGAAGCAACCTGGCCACGAATAATAGCCTAACGAAGTGGCTCATCACGTGGAAATGTATAGCAGCCAAATACTCTAAACGCATCTTGCTACACGTGGAGAAAAAACCCGGAGGACCCGGAGAAAAATCCACGCGACCACGGGGAGAGAGAGACTTGACTTTTCAACAACTTTATTGCCGCCAGCAGCAAAAGCACTGGAGGCGATTTCGATATGAAACACACAAAGTCACCAGCAAACAAAAGAAAATGATCGCTACAAATCCACGCGCTGTGGCGCTGAAAGCACCGCGCACAATAAAAAAAGAAAAGTCACGTGGTTAGAGAGACGCAAACTCCAAGTATACAGCAGCATGCGTCAGGGTCGGGATCGAACCCACAACCTCTTACATACATCTCGCCACCGCGAGATGTATGTGAACACGAGACGGCGGTCCTTGATCAATAACGTCACGAGGCAGCCCTGAAAGAGCCGCGTTTTGCCGAGCCCCGTTGACGGCATCAGCGATGGGCGAGACCAGGGACGCAGTGTCAGTCAAAGACATCGCGAGAAGACTTCTCAGGAGGCGGGACGAGACGCCCGTGGAGATGGAGCGATGAGATCGAGACGCGTTGTGGAATCGCTGGACCATGAAAGGGTGGCGACTGGTATTGCAAATGCCTTCATCCAGCAGCGGATAGAACATGCCCGATTACAGTGACACAAGATGATAATGATGATGACGATGGTAAATGATTTACTGAAATGCAGCCGCCGCTCGATCTGTAGGGAGGTTTTGCGAAGCGAAGTTGTGTAATGCACGGCAAGGAGAATTAGAGACTTTTTTGACTTTTAAACAACTTTTATTGCCGCCAGCAGCAATTGCACTGGAGGAGATTTCAATATGAAATACAGTCACCAGCAAACAAATGAAAAGAAACGCTACAAATCGACACGCTGTGGCGCTAAAAGCACCGCGCACAATACAAAATAAGATAACCCGTAAAAACAAAGTTTTTCACTATAAATCCTTTATATGCGTGGCAGCTAGAGTCCTCTCGTCCTCTGGCTTGAGATGGCTGCCACCTATGGGTCAGATGATTGCCTGCCACCATTAAGCAATTGGTAATTAAATATAAAATTCACGAAAATAAATTGTCATGCACAACGAGTCTGTGTGCAAAATGTCAGCTCGATTGGATCACGGGAAGTGGGTTAAAAAACGACCGAAAGATTTGCACGGTCGTAAGCGCGCAAGCAAGCAAGCAAGTGAACTTAATATGAAGGATTTAATAAAAACAGGAGAGAGAGGGTGAGAGAGAGATATGAAGAAAGGAAGGGAGTAGAGATGGGGGGGTTTGACCGCAAAGACTCTGAATAGACGATCGGAGCGCGTTCCCCCCCCACTCACGACCACAATTTGCGAAGTGCCCTACACGCGAATTCACTTTGGGCCCTCTGAGTCGAAGCAGCTGCGGCAGCAACTCTCCCGCAAGGCGCCTCGTCATCGCACAGACGGACGGCGCAGATTCTGGGTGATGCGTAGGGGGGGTGTTGTTGTGGGTAAGGGGGCCGTGTGAGAAGTTACAATGTTACTTCTCTCTCTCTCTCTCTGCGTGGGTGGGTGCGGAGAATGAATGAATCGCGATAAAGTATCGATGACCGATGCTACCACATCGGTTTGGTTCTCGAATTGAATCGAATTTCTGAATTGTGATGGTGGGGGGAAGGTGGGGGAAGGGTGGGGGGAGGGGGATGGATAACTGGATGGTTGGGGTGTGGACACGCCGCTTGTCATTGTAATATCGCACACAAACCCATTACGCATTGCCATGGAAAATAATGTGTATAGAGTTGACAAACAGGCAGACCTCGCTTAGCGCTCGAGACGCGTTCCTCACCGAATGAGCGCTAAAAGGGGTCATTATCTGGGATGCGTTCCCGGCAGCGTTATTTCTTTCGTGTGAGCAATATGAGGGCTTCATTTGGGCATCAGTAATAGCGCTAATAATAATGCAGACGGTAAACATTACTTCATATTAAAAAATATTTATACAAATATAAAACATTTTCTTAGGAAGCATTATCGCCTGCACTCAGGAGTGCATTCTACGATACCCATGGAAGGCAGCATGAGCAAAACGCTCAATGCGTCCGTCAATAATAACACCGTGTTGCCTTAAAATGAATCAAATATATAATTGGCGACGTTTCGGACAATGACCCTTCTTCATAGCGCATGAATAGAGAGGCCATAGATACATGGTGGGCTATAAGAGTTGGAGATTGGACGTTACTTCGTGGGGCCTGATAAGAATTCGATTTTTAAAACATGCTTTCTGATGACCCGTGTGATTAGTTACTCTCGATTTGTGTGCTATAGAAACAGGCCCATTGCCCGAAACGTCGCCTACAATATTACGTGTTTTTTCCTTGTAATGCCACTCACGCAGTGTCGGTATTGGCGAACGCGTTTGGGAGATTTTGATATTCACAATCAACGTTTTTGGGTTAGATCGCGTTATTTATAAATGTGTCGTAACCCTCCACCACCCGACACGGCCAATCAGCAAAAAAGTGTCACGTTGACAAAAGACAAATATTTCGATTTAAAGCTTTCGTGACTGCAGGGATTCATCTTCTTGGTTCGTTCGGTAAAGTCACGTAGAATGGAAATAATAAAATAAAACATAATAAAATAATGTTCACGACTTTTCGGCCACAACGCAAGCAGACGCTGTTTCCCCGACAGACCTGGTCTTCACCTGAGGACGGCTGCTTGCGTTGTGGCCGAAACGTCGTGAGAATTATTTTATAATGTTTTATTTTATTATTTTATTATTTCCATTCTACGTGACTTTACCGAAAGAACCAAGAAGAGGAAAAAGACAAATAGTTCACTACTTTAGCCCACCGATTTTGGTATTCGCACCACTGCCAACGGAAGCGGCATCACCAATTGCTTTACACGTCTCAGCAGATCCTCTCCCATATGAACATCGGGCAGTTTTCGCCAGCATTGCTTCAAGGAAGCCTGACTGCTGATGATGGCCATTGCCATCCTACACAATGACCCTCAACGATGAGTTCGTGACATAGGAACACAACTCTATTCTGTCTGCAGGTAAAGCCATGCTTTTGTCCATAGGCTCTCTCGGCCACGTCTTATGACGCAGCATTTGTCGAAGCATCCTCGGTCTCTGCAGCAATCAGGGTTGTTAGTGAAGTGAGCAACGTCAGCTGGATTGCCAGATGTTATTGGCAAGAGCACGCCCATTGCATCTATTGGACCATTTTCAACGCAAATAGCCGTGCCACGCCACAAACTCATTTTCCTTTGCCGCGGAGAATTCTGGGTGCAAGCAGAGCTCAGCTCAGTGTCTCCGCGCACAGATAAACAGCTGCCTTAGTCAATCAGCCAATAGGATTAACAGACCGACATTGCCCAGCAGGCAAGGGGTTTACAAAATATATCCTGCAGCCACCTGGCACCCCTCCAACTCATAGGCCACAGCGCAGGTTCACCGCCTGCGCACTCAAGACTGTAGCCCAACCACTGCCGATGCCATTCCCCCTCGCCCGCGCTCCACCCCATCACACCGCGGGGGCGCGGCGCTACGGGTTGGATGCGTAGATTGTTACGGCCCTAAAGATGTCACGACGTCAAATATGTAGCGGCGTCACCACCCCCCACCCCACACCCCACCCCTGGTTGTTTTATTTTTAAATCCTTTATATTAAGTTCACTTGCGCGCTTGCTTGCTTGCTTACGACCGTGCAAATCTTTCGGTCGTTTTTTAACCCACTTCCCGTGATCCAATCGAGCTGACATTTTCCACACAGACTCGTTATGCGTGACAATTACTTTTCGTGAAAAATTTTTTCCAAAATTTTACACCATCTCAAGCCAGAGGACGAGAGGACTCTAGCCGCCACGCATATAAAGGATTTATAGTGAAAAACTTTGTTTTTACGGCTTAATTTTTCTTCCTTTGCCGCTGGCTACGATGGCGCAGCGGCTGACTAGAGCACGCGGGCGACGCGCGTCACAGTTAGGGCGCGTGACGCGTCACAGTAGGCGGTGACGTCATCGATCAGCCGGGGAATTCGCCGATTGGGGCGAGCGGCTTGGAGAATTGCAGTTCAGCGCTCGCCTTTTGGTTCGGCTCACTGGGAGGGGAGGGAGGGGAGGGAGGGAGGGTATCGCGCTCGTGGACAAGAAGGAAAAGCGAGTATTTTTAAATACTTTATATTAAGTTCACTTGCTTGCTTGCTTGCGCGCTTACGACCGTGCAAATCTTTCGGTCGTTTTTTAACCCACTTCCCGTGATCCAATCGAGCTGACATTTTGCACACGGACTCGTTATATTTAATTACCAATTGCTTAATGGTGGCATGCAATCATCTGACCCATAGGTGGCAGCCATCTCAAGCCAGAGGACGAGAGGACTCTAGCCGCCACGCATATAAAGGATTTATAGTGAAAAACTTTGTTTTTACGGGTTAATTTTTTATGTTTTGATACCAACGTACTGCGTCCCACGATTAATGGGCGCCTCTTTAACGCGACGCGGTTCCTCACTCGTCGAGAGCAACTCCGGCGACTGACGCGACAGCGAAGGTGCAGGCAAAGCGAGACGATGCCTTGAAGAAGCGATAACAGAAAACAGACGATGCATCCCGACGTCTCGCCCACACACCTGGAGCTCACTCACACACCTGTATCACTCACCTGTGTGACACTCACACACCTCACCCACACACCTATGGCTCACTCACCTGTGTGACTCACACACCTCAACCACATACCTATGGCTCACTCACCTGTGTGACTCACACACCTCACCCACACACCTCACCCACACACCTGTCCCACACCCGTGTCTCACCCACACACCTCACCCACACACCTCACCCGCACACCTCACCCACACACCTCACCCACACACACCCGTGCCTCACCCACACACCTCACTCACTGACCTGTCCACACACACCCGTGCCTCACCCACACACCTCACCCACACACCTGTCCCACACACACCCGTGCCTCACCCAAACACCTCACCCACACACCTCACCCGCACACCTCACCCACACACCTCACCCACACACCTGTCCCACACACACCTGTGTGTCACTCACTCACCAACACACCCGTGCCTCACCCACACACCTGTCCCACACACACCCGTGTCTCTCCCACACACCTCACCCGCACACCTGTGTCACTCACCCGTGTCTCACCCACACACCTGTCCCGCACACACCCGTGTCTCCCCCACACACCTCACCCGCACACCTGTGTCACTCACCCGTGTCTCACCCACACACCTGTCCCACACACACACGCACCCGCGTCTCCCGCACCCCCGCAGTGGACGCGGCGCTGCACGGGGGCGAGGGGCGCTGTGGGGGGGCGCCGCACGCGGGAGGCCGCAAGCAGCTGCGTGTCGACGCCTTCGCGCAGCAACAGCTGGAGGCGCTGGAGCGCGCCTTCGAGCGGCAGCACCACTACCAGGAGCCCTTCGCAGCAGCCGCCGCCGCCTCCTCCGCAGCCTCCGGCGAGGCCGTCAAGGCCGAGCAGGTGCGAGCCGGCACAGATCCTACTATCGGCGATCCTACTATCTGCGATCTACTATCTGCAATCCTATTATCTGCAATCCTACTATCTGCGATCCTACTATCTGCGATCTACTATCTGCAATC
>JAAXLI020001706.1:0-16044 GCA_014621495.2 Entosphenus tridentatus
CACTCACCCACCCACTCACCCACCCACTCTCCCTCCCACCCACCCACCCACCGACCCGGCACTGCCGGTCCACCGGACTCACTCAGGGCGGCTCACGCATCGGGAGGGTTGCAAGTTCAACAACTGCTGATTGCGAGGTTGACGCAGCCCATCATCAGCCCTCCCTCGGGAACATGTGAACTCCTGCACATCTGTGAAAAAGAGCTTTATAGCTCATCGGATTCACCCAGTAGAAATAGATATGATTCTGAGTACCACTTTGAGGGAGGCATCGGCAGTGGTCGTCCTCTTGTGTAGGAGAATCCCCCCTCACTTCCACCCGCCATAGGAATGTGGATTTTCCATCGCTGGCTCTGCAGGGCTGTCAACGGGAGATGGGCGGCAATGCCTCGATGCTCATCTGAGCAGAGATAAATAACTTTTCTTTGACGCCACAGGAATTCTTATAGGCCGGATGATACATCTCGGCAGGTTTGTCCAACACAATTGTAACGTAAAATCATATCTGCCAAAGTCAGCGTGAGTGTTGGCGGTGTGGTGGTCAGTGTTGTTTACCGCACCTCCGATTAGCACGGTTGGCTACGTACAGTGTGAAAGAAGTTCAACATACATGGCAAGGTAGAGTCAGTGTTAGAAGTAGGATTCAAACAAAACTATTAAATACAAATTTTATTATTTTTTTCCAGGGGGTCTGGGGGTCCCAAGCCAGAAAAATATCTACATTTGAAAACTAATTTCCTGCCTAAAATATAAAAAAAAAATCACTAACACATGGGATGGACTTATTTATTTTTTGACAATGTCTAATAGTGTATTGTATTACATTGCTGTTTTTACTTGTTTACCATTTCTTGTTTCATTGTAGGTAATGGCAGAGATTAGGGATTAATAAAGTACAAGCATAACCACAATCGTATAAACAGAAATCTATGCATTGATTTATATGAAGACACGTCCAGATATTGTGGCCAAGGTTTAGCAAATTGTGTTTTTATTTACATAGCATCGCAATAACAATTTTTTTATAGCAATATATTGGGGGGGGGGGGGGGCATTTTGTGCATATGTGTCCCCCCAATATATATTATAATTATGGCCTTGTGCAAATGTATAGTTGCGGATAAATAATCTAAAAGCATGTTTTACTTCACAGCCGTTCATTGCCCTGAAACTCATGGAAATTGAGAACTTATTTATTTAGAACTGCCTGTGTTTGTATACTCTTTGGTTCTTTCGGTAAAGTCACGTAGGTATAAAATAAAATAAATAACAACGTTTCATGCACAACACAAGCGTCCATCATCAGGTGGGAAAGCTTGCTTTGATGGACGCCCCAATTGTTGCGCCTGAAACGTCGTGATTTGTTTTATTTCATAACTACGTGACTTTACCGAAAGACCCAAAGAGTATGGATTCCTGCACTCACGAAAGCTTGAAATCAAGATTGTCTGTGTTTAGTGTGTTGTTCTTCCGCCACACCTCCGATTAGCACGGTTGGCTAGGTACGGAACGAAATAAGTTAGACGTAAAGTACATACATACACCATGGGGTCTGATGAGAATTACATTTTAAGCTCTTTTACGGATTACCATTGTTTACCAGAATCATTTTATTGATACAAATTAACGTGGTAAGGCGCAGCGTATGGTGCTGGGTGTGGTAACGTGATGGGTATCACGAGGGGTAACTTTTAGGGGTAACACGTAGGGGAATAACACCTTCAGGGTCCCACACAGGTGAACGTTATCACATTATAGAATGAAACGTGCGTTTAGATTATGTAAATGTATTTGGCTGCTGCTGCAAATGTCCACGTGGTGATGATTATAAGCCACTTCGTTGAGCTATCATTTGTGATAGCCAGGTCGCTTTTGAAAAAAAAAATCTAACAGCTCAGTGGGGCCTTGCCTGGAAAAATAAAAATGGTTTATTTTTTAAGTGATTTGATTCCATTTCCTATACTTTGCACTCCTATCGTGTTTGTGTGTACTGTTGTTGTAACTTTCTGACCCCGTGCCCCTACTGGACACTGTGAAAGAGCAGGTAGGAGGGAGGTGCTGTCAGTGACAGAGTGTGGGGGAGCAGTGGTGTAGCAGTTTGCGTGCCGCGATACGAACCCGGCGACCAGAGTTCAATTCCCACTCACGGCCAACACCGGTGATGATCATCTTAACCGGTCTTGGGCATCCTGCCCTAGGTCGACACCCCAGTGGCGACCGGGCGTGGTGTTGAACACCACCCTCTCGTATGCCATGCAGGCCCTTCATAGGTGCTGGCTCGCTAAACAGCACTTGCCCCAACAATCTGTTCAGGTTATACAGGAGATATTTGTCTTTGTATTGTGTGTGTGATGCCTAGCACAACACACAAAATCAAACACGAATGAACGAACCAAACGCAGGAGGATGATGGATCAGTGGGGAGGGGGAGCAGCAGCCCTTAAACAAAGGCAATCAGTCCTCGAGCCCCACCGGAGTCGTCGAGGATTTCCTCCTCCCTATCCACGAGGACCGTGCTAAGATGGCTCTAGCGAGCAGTGTGGCTCAGGCATGGGTCAGGAGCCGCATGCGGCTCTTTAAGGACTGCGTCGTGAGTTTATTCAGGCCCCCGTGTGGTGCGGCTACTCCAGTCGACCCCATTTGCCAAGGCCTTTGGTCTTTTCCTCTTTCTCTGAACCCAACCTCCTGTCTGTTAAGGAGACTGCTCTGCTGTAGAAGTGTCTCTATTATATTCGGTAGTCCCCTACCTTGTCCCTTCAGTCTTCCTCTCCCCGGTTTCTTCTCACTTGTTTTCCTCCCTTATGGATATAGTTAATATTAAGCTATTGTTGAGACATTGCAATTTGAAATGTATCGCTACAGAAGGAAACAGCATGTAAGCTGGACCCAGAGTGACTAACGTTGAAGTAAGAAAAAGGATGCACATAGAAGAAGCCGACCTGATGATGCAGGCAGTGATGAGAAAGAAACTCGCACTATTTGGACATATAGGATGGGCAACAGGAGCAATTTAAATGTGCTGTTCAGAAAAATGGAAGGAATTGGAAAGAGAGGAAGACTTTTTTCGATTTAAAACTTTCGTGACTGCAGGGATTCATTGTCTTGGTTCTTTCGGTAAAGTCACGTAGAAGGGAAATTATAAAGTAATAAAAACAAAACATAAAAAATATATTATTTAATTGGTTTATTTTTATTATTGTATTATTTCCCTTCTATGTGACTTTACCGAAAGAACCAAGAAGAGGAAGACCTGATACAGAATGGCTTGACGACAACCTAAGAGATTGGTGCCAGAAATATGTGGCACGACTTCAGCATATTCGCACAAGACAGAGGAAAGTGGAAACAAATAAAGAATCAAATTTCGATTTAAAGCTTTCGTGACTGCAGGGATTCATATTATTGGTTCTTTCGGTAAAGTCTATGTGACTTTACCGAAAAAACCAAGAAAAAATTAACCCGTAAAAACTAAGTTTTTCACTATAAATCCTTTATATGCGTGGCGGCTAGAGTCCTCTCGTCCTCTGGCTTGAGATGGTTGCCACCTATGGGTCAGATGATTGCCTGCCACCATTAAGCAATTGGTAATTAAATATAAAAAAAAATTGCCTAAAAAGTGTACAATTTTGGAAAAAAAATTTCACGAAAATAAATTGTCACGCACACCGAGTCTGTGTGCAAAATGTCAGCTCGATTGGATCACGGGAAGTGGGTTAAAAAACGACTGAAAGATTTGCACGGTCGTAAGCACGCAAGCAAGCAAGCAAGTGAACTTAATATAAAGGATTTAAAAATGAAGAACTGTGCAGTAGACACCTACGGGCTATCTGCCACAGGTGCGATTCATTTATTATTTTAGGGAATGTAATTAATGTCATACACACGTGCCGATATCAATGGGGACCGCAGGTTAGTGTGAACAGATCGTGGATGCGCCACGGCTCTGTGAGCTGGCCAAGCGCAGCGCTAAACCGGCCGCCCTGCACCGCGACCTCAGCTCTCGTGTCATGGGAAGTGGCACTTCTTGTTCTGCTCCCGGCTGCGCTCATGCATGTTGAGGTAGCCCAGGCACGCTAACTTCCTACCGCACTGAGCGCACGCGTGGTGCTCCCCCCGTCCTGTTGTGCATCTTCCTCTGGTGGCTCCTCATTGCGCTGCACGTGGCGAACGCGCGGTCGCAGTCGGGGCAGCCGTAGGGCTTCTCGCCCGTGTGCTTGCGCACGTGCACATTGCGGCTGGTCGCCAGCGCGAACGCCTTTCCGCACTCCGAACAGCGAAAGGGCTTCTCGCCCGTGTGGACGCGCAGGTGCTTCTTCAAGGTGCCCGTCTCGGTAAACGTCTTTGCGCAGAACGAGCAGGCGTGTGGCCTCTCCCCCGTGTGGAGGCGCATGTGGGTCTTGAGGTTATGTGCGTGGGAGAACGTGCGGCCGCAGTATGTGCACTTGCAAGGCTTCTCACCCGTGTGGGTGAGCTCGTGGTGGCGGAGGTGGTGCCGCCGGGAGAACATCTTGCCGCACTGGGCACACCCAAAGGGCTTCTCGCCCGTGTGCGTGCGCTTATGGACATTCAGCGAGGACTTGTGCCGGAACAGCTTGCCGCAGCGCGCGCACTCATGAGGCCGCTCCCCCGTGTGCTTGAGCATGTGCATCTTCAGGAACGTGCGGGAGGTAAAGCACTTGCCGCAACGCGGGCATTTGAACGGTCTCAGGTCGAGGTGGACGGTGTCGTGGTGCTTCCTGACATTGTTGAGGCTCGCAAACGACTTGCCGCACACGGAACACTTGAAGGGCTTCTCGCCCGTGTGGGAAAGCAGGTGCGCCACGAGCTGCCGGCGCTTCCGCGCGCGGTACGGACAGCGGTCGCAAGCATGTGTGGCCATGATGTCGTCGGCGCCGCCGCGAGGGCGCGGCGCGGGGCGGCGGCCCTCGTCGGTGCGCAGCAGTCGCAGCACCACGGAGCACGGGCGCAGCACCGGCCTCCGCTCGCTCCCGGGGACCGCGCGAGTGCCTGACGCCGTATCGCACGACGATGGAGGAGGCCGACCTGGTGAGAAGCGGTGGGGAACCAGTGGAAAGATGTTAACTACCTCAACTAGTATACAGGAGGTCGTGAGTTCGATCCACTGACCCCTGCTGTATATTTGGAGTTAGCATGTCTCTCTTCCCATGGGTTGCATGGATTTTTCTTCGGGTCTTCAAATTTTTCGTCTACGTTAAGCAACATGAGTTTAGAGTATTTGGCTGCTATAATTTCCACGTGAAAAGTCGCTTCGTTGAGATATAATTTGTGGCCAGGTCGAGGCTGAAAAAGAGCTACATAGCTCAGTGGGCCTTACATGGTGAAATACAAAAAATAGTTTAGTTTAGACTTTAGTTTAAGTAAAAAATAAATGTTTATAATCACTTTGTTTTGAAACTGTTAAAATAACCAGCTAAGAGTAAAACAATACACAACCGAGTGGCTGATCTAAATAACTTTGCTGAGTTTTTTCTGGCATTTTGAATCGATACAGATGGAGTTGATTAAGAATGGAAATGCGCACAGTTTGCAAAGGGATGCCCCTGTTCCCATCCCCCACTCCACGCATAAGACATGGGTTTGTAATTTTCACACGTGACTTTCCATTTTATTTTCAGGACATAAATGAAGCCGCCCAGTCAAATCTTACTTTAGGCTACTGACAGGATCCTGTGCAGCACGGTTATTATATTATTATTGTATGTGTGTATGTTGTTGTATGTGTGTGTGTTTAAATTATTCCGCACCTTACACAGCCAACCGTGCATCGGAGGTACAGGGGAAGGACAAACTAAACACGAAAAGCAGTTCTAAAGAAGAGTTTGTTTAACACGTAGACTTTCGTGACCAATATCATCCATAAGAGGTTTTTTTGGATTACATCGTGTAAATATATGTGTCATTAAAACCATCCACGATCCAACAGAGCAAATTAGTAAGGGTTGTCACATAAACAGAACATGCCAATTCGTTACTAATACAGCACACCGGTGTGTTGGAGAGCCAAGCAACAACATTTACATCTGAGTACAACGTTTCGCCAGAAATTACAACTAGCTTGATCAGGCGACAGCCAGCTTTGTTGAGAAGTCCACCTGTTTCGTTCCTTTTGTAATGAGCGACTTCCGCGACACGTCGTGTAGAGGGTACTTCTTTTATTATTCACACTGGCACAACACAGGCCAACACTTATTCTTCCTCACACTGAGTAAAACACTCGATTTTAACATCTCTACTGGCTACACACAGCCGATCACTCGGCATGGTCCCATCGTCCTCACTCGGCGACACCGCTGACGATGACGGCGATGGAAAACACGCAGGAGATCTTCCACGTGGCCGGACGACGGAGAGAGATGTCGGCGAGCAGCGACGCAGCCTAGACCCAAGACCCCACACACGAGCCCCGAGCCCCGGGTCCACTCCCCCTTACATCCCTCCAGGTGTGGCTTGGCCCCGCCTACGGCCACGCCCTCTCGTGGAACCTTCGAGCAGGTTCCCGGAATATCTCGGCGAGCCCCACCTATTACCTTTGCCCCAGATACACCTCCTTCTCTGATTGGTTGGTACTTAACCATGCCCGTACCCGTGATTCCATTTCCACCATACTTCAATAGGGATTACCGTTGGTACGGCTATTTTAATACACACAATGGACAGGAAGGACAAGATCAAAGGGCTCGCATAATGTGCATGCATAATGTACGTTGACTGAGTGATCCTCCCCCCCCGCCACTTTGCGCAAGAGCGCAGAAGTGTGGTTCACCACATCTACACCTCTATATAAGAAACGAAACAGGTAGACTTCTCCACAAATCTGGCCGTCGCCCGATGAAGCTAGTTGTAATTACTGGCGAAACGTCGTACTCAGATTGTAAATGTTGTGGCTTGGCTCTCGAACAGACCGGTGTGCTGTACTAGTCACGAATTGACATGCTCTGTTTACGTGACAACCCTTACTAGTTGGCTTTGTCGGGTGGTGGCGGGTTTTAACGACATTTATATATATATAAGCGATCGAATAAAAAAACCTCTATTATGGAGAAAAGAGTGTGTTAATATAGATGATGACTTAAGTGCATAGCTCCAGCGGCTTCCTAATATCCGAAGGAAGAACGTTCCAGATGCCCGCAGAAGCAGCACATCTGAAAGTGCCACGCAATGCGGTGACCGTCTTTGTTCCATGGCTAGCCAAAAGCCGCTGCTGCGAGGATGACAGGACTTTGTACGATGGCTTAAGCTCATCGACAACCAGTAGCCAATGCAGATCACCAAGCACCGCATGGACATGGTCAGATCTTGCAGGACCCATCATGACACGTGCCAGGGAGTTTTGCACACGTTGTGTAGCAAGAAACCTTTTTGACCTCCGTGAATTGGATCCCAATCGACGACTGCCCAAACTCACCGTGGCCATTGTCATCCACGGGCGCCCCAACATCCATCCTTGCCTTCGTGCTCACGTCTGCCTCTCCGTCATCACGCTTCACCTTCACGTCACCTCCTGGGGCCGGGGCATGGATGCAAAGGGGAGGGGCACACAGTGGGATGGGGGCGGGGCAGGTGATTTTAGGTGGGTACTTCGTATGCATGTGTAGCGCAATAGCGCTGGCTGTCTAAAAAGTGTAACTACAAGGTACGGTAGTACACACGTTAAGGGACGACAGTATATACAGGGGATAAAACATCTCGCCACCATCGTCGCCGCCGTCTTCACCATCGCCGACACTACTAGCTAGTTAGGTACAGCCGACGATAGACGGTTGTGTGTGTGTCTGAAAGTATATATATATGTAGTGTGCACCAATGTAGGGTGTGTGGAGTCCCCACCGTGTGTAAGAATAAAAGGTGCCTCCATCTACTACCGTCTCCGACTGCATCACTACATTTGGTGCCAGAAGTGTCTTCATGTCAAAGGCGAAGAGGAAAAACCTGTAGTGTCGTCGGAGCAACAGGAGCAGCTCCGGTCCCTCACAGCCGCCTGTCAAGGAAAGCTGGCAGGAGCTCACCGGGCATCTTGGTCAGCTGCTGTCAGCCGCTGCGCAGCTGGTTGTCCAGCTTGCCACGGCTGCGCCCGCCGAAAAAAGCCGCGGCGCAGGAAGTTCAAGCAGCCCGAGCACCTACTGCCGCCGCGCCTGAGCTCGAGTTTCCCGCCATTACGCACCGCCATCTTGTCGGAGCCAGTCGGCGAGAAAATCGAGTTGCCCCTGGCAGCGCTCATAGAAGCGCTGTTCCAGCACAGGCGGTTGCCTCCCGTCCGTGATTTTTTAGCGGCGGGGGGCGATTGGATGGCGTTTCAATGTTGTTTTGAAGCGGCATACTTGTCGGTCGGCTGGTTGGAGGGGGAGGCGTTGCGGGCTCTGCTGACGGCCCTGGATTATGACTTTCTGGTGGCGTCTATAAGGCTATTTTGGAGGAGGATAGGACTCTACCTCGGGCGTATGCCCAAATGACCGGCATTTTTGACCCACCGTTCAACATGCGAGAAGGTTTTTGCTGCGGAGGAGAGGGGATGTCGAGACGCCTCTCCTCTTCCACAGCGCGCTGCTAGCCTTGGGCCAAGTAGCTTACCCACACACAAACCGGACGGCGCTCGACTCCCTGGTGCTGGACAGGTTGCCGTCACTGGCGCAATAGTTGGGCGTCGCCAGCTCCATCACGAAGGTGGCCCGGTGTATTCAGGCGCACCTTCAGCTGCGGTAGTGGCCTAAGGTGGCTGCTTGCGCGGGGGAGCCCGAGGAACCAGAGGGGCCTGCACCGCGGGAGCTGGAACAGGCCTATCTTTGGTTCTTTCGGTAAAGTCACGTAGGTAGAAAAATAAAATATATCACGACGTTTTGATCGCAACACAAGCGGTCGTCTTCAGGTGGAAAAAAATATCCAGCAGTGGAACTGATGAACCAGCGAGAGAGCTGTTACAACAAGATGTTATTTATGTGGCGATGGGCAAGCAAGCGGGGTCTGAGCTGGAAACAAATTCCATCCCCGGACGCAAGCACGTCAGTTGTGTTAATGGGGGAGATTAAGGAGAGAGATTAGCATGAAATGAGCTTCCGTTTCCGTATAAGAGTATTGCCCCCGCATATGCGCACAACAGCAGTGCTAATGGGAGATTAGCACTATGTTGATGGGGGAGATTAGGCAGGGAGATTAGGGGGATTAGCAAGTTAATGTCACATCTATGTGTAACACAAGCTGCGGCGCTGCCAACTGCGCTGTGAGGCAAGCGCATCCATGCATGAGAACCACCGCGCCAGTGAGACATAAAGAATGCCCAACACACAGTCAGAATCATCGATACATCGATACATCAATGGTTCTGGCTGAGGACGACCGCTTGTGTTGCGATCGAAACGTCGTGATATATTATTTTTCTACCTACGTGACTTTACCAAAAGAACCAAAGAGTATGGATTCCTGCAGTCATGAAAGCGTCAAATCAAGGCCTATGCTTCATTCAGCCGGGGCCCACGGGGGAGAGTTGTCCAAGGGACGGTAGCCAGAGAGGCATAGGCAAGAGCGGGACCCTCTTCCGGCCTGGAAATCCGCTACCACCTGCTACAAGTGCAGCCAGCCGGGCCACATCGCCAAAGGGTGCCGGAATAGCGCCGAAGCAGCAACTTCGCTTCAACGTCCTCTGGCTCCTCCATCGTCATTCCTCATCTTCTCGCGGCGCGTGGACGGCGGACTCGGGCGTCGGACGGATGGCCAAATTCTGGCAAGCAATGGGATCAATTGGCGTGCCGAGTCGTAGCAGCTGTGGCGGGTTCGTCCACAGTGGTGGGATTTATCCAGGGGGTAGAGATAAGGGCTCTGGTCGATAGAGTAGCTTCGGCTACCATAATTTCCGAACTAATTTACAATTTGTTGCAGCCGGGAACCCATTATCTCAGCCTGGTCGCGAGAGCTTGTGTTGCCGCCAACGGTGGAAGTTTGAGGATTGTGAGAAAGATAGTGGCGAAGGTCCGGAAAGGGAAAATGGAGTTAACCGGGCTGGTGTTGGTCTCCAAGTCGTTGGCTGTGCCGTGTCTTCTGGGCACCGATTTTTTAGAATGGATGCCCCTCAAAATCCTTATTGACCAAGGGTGCGTTGAGACAGCGATTGGCCTTTCTGCAATCCCCTACTAGGCTGGCAGCGGCTAACGCCACGGTCCAGGACCTGGTGAAGGAATTCTGTTACGATCCCGCCAGGCGCACAGATGCTGGTGCCCTTACGGCTCAGGAAGCATCTGGAATTGGCAAATCCAGAGGAGGGGGTACCATCGTCAGAATGGACTAAGAGCCCTTTTTGCAGGTGCTAAATGCTGAGCTGGGGGCAGCTGTGGTCCAAGCCAGCACAGTTTTGGCCCATGCAACTGCTGCACGTTGCGAGGAAACTGACACAACTGCAAAGGAGGTCATTGGCATGGTGGAATGGGAAGGCGAGTCGGATGAGACATGGATTCACAAATTGTGCTCTGGGGAGTTTGCAGATGTTTTGAGCCAGGGGACATTTGACATTGGCCGCACTTCGTTATTGCAGCACCGTATCGACACGGGGAATGCAGCCCCGATAACAGAATTCATATAGGATGAGCCCCAAGGAGAAGGACCATGTCCGACAGGCAATTGACGAGATGTTGGCTGCAGACATTATCTCTCCCTCTACCAGCCCATGGGGGACTGCCATTTCCTGAATCTGAAAAAAAATTCCGTGGCAGACGCATATCCACTCCCTCGGCTGGACGATTCCCCAGATGCGTTGTCTGGTGCCTGGTTCTTCTCGACCGTCGATTTGTTATCAGGGTTCTGGCAGCTGCCCCTAGACGAGGAATCCAAAACTAACACCGCATTCCAGACGCCCCAAGGGTTGTTCTAATTTAACTGCCTCCCTATGGGGCGGCATTCGGCTCCAGCCACGTTTCAACGTTTGATGGAATTGGTTTTGGCAGGTGATGTCATCGTGTTCGGACGCACGTTCAAAGAGCACTTGCTGCAATTACGGTCGGTGTTTGTTAGAGTGTGGGCGGCCAATCTTAAATTCAAACCGCATAAGTGTCACATCTTGCAAACATCTGTGCGGTATTTGGGCCATATTGTTAGTGCATCCGGGATAGCCATCGACCCCCACAAAATGGCGTGCGTGCGCAAATGGCCAACCCCCAAGTTGGTGGGTGAAGTGCGCAGCTTTGTCAGGTTTGCGTCATATTATCGCCGGTTTGTCCCGAGGTTCGCTCCATCAAATTTATTACGGGAGGTGTGCGACTCCCTCTGCACAAAGAAAAGTAGGACATTGCCCTACCATCCTCAGACAGATGGGATGGTAGAACGCCTGCCCAGGACCCGAACATGAATGCTGTGTCAGGTGGTCAAAGACGCGCAGTCAGACTAGAATTTACGCATCCCCCGTGTCCTGGTCACATACAGGATGGCCCCACATGTCAACCGGGATTCTCCCCATTTTATTTTATGTACGGGAGAGAGAAAGAAACCGACCTGTGGAAGCTCAATTGGGCATGGCTTCAAGCAAAAGGAAGGCCAGCATGCCCACACCAATGCAGGTTACGCTTAAGTGATTGACGGAGGCGCGGGAAGCGTCAAAAGAGAATTCAGCTGGAAGGCAGGCATTGCCCGCAGGTACCACTTGGCTCGTCCCCTAAATTACACCAGCCATGGCGGGGTCCCGTCCAGGTAGTGGAAATTAAGAGGCCATTGTTAGTTTGAACACCCGTCGCGGTTAAAGCGAAATAAGTGCATCTGAAAGCGCGCGATGCAGTAATTGTCTTTGTTCGATGGTTTATGCTCCTTGATGAGATAAAAAATATATTGTGGTTCATTTGTGGCAAGAACTTTGTGTGTAATTAGAGCCAGATCTCACTTTGGACTTTGTGAATCTCTGTGACGTCCGCCACTCTGAACCCGACGAAGAATGCCCAAACTCACCGCAGTGGCCGATGTAATCCACCACCACCTCCACGTCCACAAACGTCCTTGTGTCCATGCTCGCTTCACAGTCACGCTCGACCTTCACGTCGTGTGCACCTGCTGCGGCCGCCGGGACAGCAGAGCAGAGAGGGAATGGAGGAAGGGGGATTAGCAGAAAGATTTAGCGAAGCATTATGACATGTGACTTTCACACAGCAAGAGCACCAAATGCACAATGAAAGTAAATAATTGATTGCATACGCATGCACGTTCATATTATGAGATTGGACGTCAGCCCACGTAGCTATAGAAGCCATGTGACAAGTGCAGGGCAAGTGGTCCAGTAGAGAGGTGATTGCAGTTTTGAAAGAAGAAGATTCATGATTAACATATGCGTAGCATGCAAATTCATAAATAAATAACACGAGCATATAAAGTACTTTAGCGTGGAAGTAAACAATAAAAAAATATTAAATTTCGCTCTTCACTTTTTCCATCCCACAATAGAGTAATTGAGTACAACTGGCAGGTTCACACCAGTTAGACAACAAACATACATACAAATAAACATATGGGATCAATTGCATATGTCGTGTCAACGATTCAGAGACAGTTTCGAGGAGGCACTTTCTTTATTAAAAACGTTCACGGTCTCGTCCACACTCTCCACAGTAGCTCAGCCGAGCTTGTACATTACACGAGCCGTCTAACACTCAAGGCGCTGACTGAGATAGCCAACAACTATCCTTCATAGCACAATATATAACGGAGACATTTAGCAAACGATGGCGACGAGATGAGTCCATTCCCAAAACCATCAGCCTCGATTCCCCGCTCTCGGCTCCTTTAATGCTACCAGCACGGCCTGGCTCCACCCTGACCGCGCCTTCCTTCTCGAACCCGCTAGCAGGTTCCAGGGGCCTCCAGATGGGGTCCACTGTGACCCTTACCCTGGTTCCTCCTCTCTGCCAACACACCGTGCACACTCTCACCGGCGTGTGTACTGTCTGTCCACCACAGTTGCCGCTGCTGTCCAACAGCCAGCAATGACACTACACATACATACAAGCATGCGTGGGAGAGGCTTAACGCGACTTCCTGCGAACCCCCAGAGGGAGCGGCAGCAGGGGGCTTACGAAAGCCAACGATGCCTCGGCGCTGGAGTCTGTGCAATAAAAGGCTTTTTTTGTATTGGATTAGTTTACGTGAATATAAATGTTGTCGTTAAACCCGCCACCACCACCCGACACAGCCAATCAGTGAGGTTCGTCACGTAAACAAAACGTGCCAATTAGTGACTTCTTTAGTACACACTGGTTATGTTGGAGAGTTAACCCACTACAACATTTAGAATTTGGATACCGTGATGTTTCGCCAGAGATTACAACAACAACCAGCTTCGTCAGGTGATTAGCCAGAATCGGCTGTCGACGGGTGGAATGTTTAACGACACGTTAACATTTACGTGATCTAACCCAAAAAAAACCTTCATGGTGGATAACATTGGTCACGACGGCCTACGTCGGTACGTTTCTGCCCCTGACAAGTTTTCCAGTGGACACAGAGGGTGGTACTACCCATTCACTGGAGAGCAGTGGAGCAAGACCATCCTGCGAGTCGCCCTGGCCAATGCTTCATTGCGTTTTGACCGTACAATGTGACGTGGCATCGTCAGCTTAACAAGCAGACTTTAGAGATCCTGTGAAGTTACTCCAGCTGCTGTGCCGAGGAGATGTTAACTACCTCGCCTATTACGCAGGATATCGTGGGTTCGATCCCGACCCTGGTGATGCCTGCTGCTGAATATTTGGAATTTGCGTGTCTCTCTCTCTCCCCGTGGTTCCGTGGGTTTTTCCCCGGGTCCTCTGCTTTTTCCCTCCACATTTAGAATCAATATAAACATGCGTTTGGAGTATTTGGCTGCTATAAATTTCCACACGTTGAGAAGCCACTTGGTTGAGCTATCATTTTTGGGCAGATCACTTTTGACAAAGAGCTGATTGGATTACTCTGAAATTATGATTCACTGTTATTATAGTTCTTTATTTTATTACAATTTTGAGAGTAGTCATTGATATTGTTATCAGCTTTCTATTTTGCTTAGATTGTATCTATATTTGTGAGTGTAGTTTTATTTTTACGTACAGCACTTTCAGATAATTTAATATGGAAGGCGCTTTGTATAAGAGGTTAATATTATTATATAGCTCAGTGGGCCTTGCCTGGTAAGAAAAATATAGTTTTAAAATAGAGTGTGAATGGAGTGCATGGGTTTCCTCTGGAGTCACTCCTCTCTACAATTAAACACTTGCGCTCACAACATAACTGGTGTTGGCCAATACCTCCCATTGGGAATTACGCACGGGAGCTCGGCCAATGCATTACTGGGTGAATAAGCGTGAATTAATAAAAGTTAAACTTAAAAAGGACCACCGAGATTGTGCGTGTGAAGACGGAGGGAGCAGTGAGACATTGAGATGAGAAGAGGGGAAGGAGGATGGGGGTGTGAGCAGGACTCTCACCATTCAAGGGGTCATCCATCATCACCTCTACCTTCAGCCGCTGTGCGCAGGGTTGAGCGAAGGCCCAGTGTCCCTCCTCACCCACCCCACCTGACAGTGAGACACAGAAACCCGCCTCGCTCACGGCTCCTCATCCTCACACGGCTGGTTGTGGTTGTGGTGGTGGTTGTGGTGATTGCAATAGTTTTGGTGTAGTGGGGACTGACAGACCAGGTAACTTCCACACAGCATTACGCAGCCGATGAAAAGAAAATGCCGCCCGACTGATTTGGAGTGAGACCTCTGCTGTCAAGCCAGAGTTGGTCATAAGCACACTGCCCAGGTATGGGAAACGCTCCACTTTCCTCACAACTGTTCCGTCACCAATGGGAAGCTGAGGGGGTGGAGTGTTTGATGGCAAAAAATACCCAAGCAGGTGTTTAGTTTTAATGGAACTGATGGTAAGACCACACCTCTTAGTGGCACACTCCAGGTTTCGCAGCAGTGTCTCTGCACAAAGCTTCCGGTCTTCTCGGCCAGTCATGCCCTCCCTTCTCTATGCTTGTGAGACGCGGTGCCCTCTTAAATGAACAACCGGTTTGAAACATTCAGGCTAGCCTGCCTAAGATCCAGGGTTTAACCAAACTGGATTGTGTGAGGAGCTCACAGATTCTTGAAAGATCTGGACACAGTCCCATCAGTGAGCTCCTCCGGCAGGCAAGGTGGCATTGGCTGGGTCATGAAGCCCACATGCCCCGCCACCGCATGCCCAATAATTTTATATTTGGCCGGACAGATGAGGCTAAATAAGCATGGCATGGGTTAGAGAAGAGATGGACCAATGGGGTCCAGAAGGATGTGGAAGACGATTGGACTTGTCAATGAGTGATACCAGCAGAGTCAAAATCGGCCTCTATGGAGTAGGCTCGTGAAGGATGCTACTGGACAGTTGGAGGCAGTCGCCCTCCAGCAGTAACAGAGGGCGGAGGAGCAACGCTCAAAACAACGAGCGGAGTGCCCGGCAGTTAAAACGCAGCAAGTTGTCACAGTAAGGGGTACAGCTGGTGCATCAGCCAGTCATCTCAGTCAGTCAACCCATGGCACCTGGGTCTGTCCCGTGACCTCCTATCAGCGAGCTTTTGACACATGGCCTCAGAGTGCAACTAGCCTGGCACAAGTGCCGTGGTGATGTTGCGGTGGTTGTGGAGGTTGTGGTGGTCATCTCACCATCGTCCGGTTCGATCTTCACTCTGATGTCGCCGACCTCCTGCTTCAAGTCACCCGCTCTGAGAACCGGCACTGGCAACACGGAGTTGGGCCGTCACACAGACACGGAGGCACGCGTCACAAAGACACGGTGGCATGTGTCACTCAGACACGGAGGCACATGTCACACACAGCGCCTCACATCTCACAATTGTTTTCCGGTGGTGGTAGTTGTGGTGATAGTTGTAGTGGTTGTAGTGGTGGTTATGTACGGTGCAAAATAAGTTCAATATACATACGTTGTGGTGGTGTTTGTGGTGGTGGTTGTAGTGGTGGTGGTTGTAGTGGTGGTGGTTGTAGTGGTGGTGGTTGTAGAGGTGGTGGTTGTAGAGGTGGTGGTTGTAGAGGTGGTGGT
>JAAXLI020001707.1:10160-20473 GCA_014621495.2 Entosphenus tridentatus
GGGGGAGGAGCCGATAGTGAAGGGGGCTGGCTACCTGGCTGGCTGCCTGGCTACCTCAAGCCAAGTTATCTTTTATACAGGTAGGAACAACAGGCTCCACACTGCCCACCAGGTATGAGTTGTCTGGCTGTCGTGCACGAATGCGCTGTCCAACCAAGTTCCTACCTGCCCACTCCGAAGGAACGTGTTATTTTTGTCCACAGTGGCGAGATCTTAAATACCTCGCCTGGTGTACAGGAAGTTGTGGGTTCAATCCCAACCCTGACACCTGCTGCAGCTGCTGTATATTTGGTATTTGCATGTTCTCCACAGGCTTTCCTTCCACATTTTAGACACATGCATTTAGAGTATTTGGCTGAAATACATTTCTACACGATAAACCACTTCATTGAGCTATCAATTGTGGCCAGGTCGCTGATGACACAGAGCTGTATAGCTCAGTGGGCTTTACTTGGTCAAATGAAAAAAATTTAGTTAAGTATTGTTTGTTGTTGTTGTAACATTGTTACCCGCCCCGACTGAACGCCTGCGAAAAACAGCTTCATAGCTCATCGGATTCCCCCAGTATAAATACATATTCCGAATTGCGACTGAATCACGACATCATTTATCGAACTACAACAGAGAGAATCATGCCAGGCCTATCACGCACGAAAACATCAACCAATTGATTTGCGCGAATTGCAAACGGTACACCGTGAGAGATTGAGTTGGCTTGGGCCCTTAATCCAGCATGTGGATCTACCACGGCAGAAGGTTTTATGGGACTGATGGAAGGAGTGGTGCGCTACAAGCTCACCTCCGATAAGCACGGTTGGCTACGTACGATGCGAAAGAAGTTCAACACATCTTCTTGGTTCTTTCGGTAAAGTCACGTAGAATGGAAATAATAAAATAATAAAAATAAAACATAATAAAATAGAGTCATTCAGACTCTGTCTTCTCGACAGACCTGTTCTCCACCTGAGGACGGCTGCTTGCGTTGTGGCCGAAGCGTCATGAGAATTATTTAATGTTTTATTTGTATTATTTTATTATTTCAATTCTACGTGACTTTACCGAAAGAACCAAGAAGATGAATCCCTGCAGTCACGAAAGCTTTAAATCGAAAAGTTCAACATACATAAATACATCGCTCCATCTCCGTGACGACGGGTCCTCTCGGCCTATCGGTGTATTCCCTGCTTTGGCTCTCACTCCCGTCATCCGGCGTGGTGTAGTACGGTGAATATGTGTTTTCTATCGATACTCTCAAGGTTACTATTCCCATGAATTTCGATTTAAAGCTTTCGTGACTGCAGGGATTCATCTTCTTTAGGACGCTGTCTTTCCGACAGCTCTGTTTCTTCACCTGAGGACGGCTGCTTGTGTTGTGGCCGAAACGTCGTGAGAATTTTTATTTTATTATGTTTAATTTTTAATTATTTCCCTTCTACGTGACTTTACCGAAAGAACCAAGAAGATATTCCCATGAAATTCCCTCATTGATTCCTCCACCCACGTTGAGGACTTGATACTGTGTTCAACTACCACACTGCAGGTCACAACAACACAGACTCAACCACTCATGCAATCACTCACCCACCCACTCACCCACTCACTCACCCACTCACTCACCCACTCACTCACTCATCCACCCAATTACTCACCCACTCACTCACCCACTAACTCACTCACCCACCCACTCACTCACTCATGCAATCACTCACCCACTCACCCACCCACTCACCCACTCACTCACCCACTCACTCACCCAATCACTCATCCACTCACTCACCCAATCACTCACCCACTCACTCACTCACTCACCCACCCACTCACTCACCCACTCACTCACCCACTCACTCACCCACTCACTCACCCACTCACTCACCCACTAATTCACCCACTCACTCACCCACCCACTCACCCACTCACTCACCCACTCACGCAATCACTCACCCACCCACTCACCCACTCACTCAATCAATCACTCACCCACCCACTCACCCAATCACTCACTCACTCACCCACCCACTCACTCACTCACCCACCCACTGCAGGTCACCTCACTCCTCTTTCTGCTACCTCCCTCGCACCGATCCACTTTGGAATTCCCTCCATTTATTTTGTAAAGTTCTAATAACCTTGTTCAATGCAAGAAACCTAGTAACTCTTATCCATAGCACCTCAAGAGTGTGGGTGATGTTCGCCACGTGGTATATTTTGGGCCTACTGGGCCTGTGCCCATGAGGCCCAGAGATTGGTGGTCACGAGTAGGTGGACCGTGGGGGGGTCGTGAATTACGAAACCCCGACGGGAAGTGATTGAGTAATGTTTCCTTAGCGTAAACACGAACAGCATATGTCCCAATGTATGTCTTCCCAAATTTATAGCCTACACAATATTAGTCACACATTTGTGCAATTACTTTATAAACAGTGTATGTAATCTTGATTTGAAGCTTTCGTGACTGCAGGAATTCATATTCTTTAGTTCTTTCGGTAAAGTCACGTGGGTAGAAAAATAACCAATCACGACGTTTCGATAGCAACACAAGCCATCGTCTTCAGGTGAAACAAAACAGCAGGCGGTGATGTAGTGGTTAGCGTACTGCACCACAAACCCAGTAGTAGCCTCAGTTCAATTTCACGGCTAACATCATGATGGTGATTATCTGAACCAACTCTGAGCCTTCCCTAGGTCGACTCAAACTTAAATGTTTGAGCACCTAGTGCGGTGTTTAATCATCACTAGTCTTCATTAGGTGCTCGCTAACAGCACTTGCCCCAGTGGCCTGTGCAGGCTATACGAATGATCTTTGTCTTATACAGTGCATACAAGAACAAATCATTGACGTATTTTCTTCCAGTCACCATGGTGCTGGCAAGAGGAACACAGCTTAACCACAACAGGAACTTAATTTAACATACACGGTGCTCACAATGCTACAGTACAAAAAGTGAGTCGCCATTGTTAATCTTTTTGACACAAATAATGTAAGGTTCATCCCATTGGTACCTCATTTGCCAGTGAAAAAAATGATAATTGTTTTTTTACCCTTTTATCTGGCAACAAAACTGACACCTTTTTTTACGAGGAGTCATGTTTGCATAGACCACAATATCTGATAATGTATGCACTGTCCTTGAATTTGATTGGTCCACACCCGAGACAGCTTTTCTTAGAGCCTAGTCTCACATGGTGTTGGACCAGATGACGCCAAAAGGTGCACAACTCAAGGACAATGAACCATCAGAGTATGAGAGCTCGGGTTAAGCATTTACACCATTGGAACCTCATTTGCCAGTAGAAAAATATGTTAATTGATTTTTTACCTTTTTATCTGGCAAACAAAACTGACACCTTTTTTACGAGGAGTCATGTTTGCATAGACCACAATACCTGCAGTCATAATGCAAACAAAAAACACATAACTCTGATAATGATATGCACTGTCCTTGGAGTTGATTGGTCCACACCCGAGACAGCTTTCCTTAGAGACTAGTCTCACATGGTGTTGGACCAGACGACGCCAAACATGACTCCTCGTAAAAAAGGTGTCAGTTTTGTTGCCAGATAAAAGGGTAAAAAAACAATTATCGTAAGGTTTATCGCTTCACATGAGCGGGGTTTCACAGTGGTATGCCCTTTTCTTTCTGTACAAAGCAAACTAAAGTACAATATCACCTTGACCAATTAACCGCCAACACAGGGCAGGATTTGTGCACGGCGTAACTGTCATGTTCTATTTGTTCGCAATTGTGACCTTGTCACACGCAGTAATGTGTTCTCAATCTCGCGTGAATTCACTTCCTTCTCAAGCACAATTAGAGCCCTTTCCCATGTTTAAGGCAACGTGCGCTTCATATATTTGTCCGGAAATCTATTTGCGCACGGTGTCATTCTGTACAGATGTTCACATATCTGACCTTTTCACATATCCACCTCATCCCCCAGCGATTCAGAGATGCGACGTTGTACTTTAATCCAGGGATGCTGCCAGTGCACCTGCACTTGTTATCCAGAGGCCACTGGTTAGGTCCGATCTCCCGACACGGTGGGGCAAGTTTTTGAAATCCACCCCCGCCTCTGTACACCCAGCAGTATGGATGAGTACACCACAATTGGGTTACCGGCAGGTTGCGTATGCTGGGGTAAGGTGTGTGTACTCACTCGTCTTCCGATAAGTCTGGCCCATGTGGAAGAAAATTCCATAAATATCCTCGAGATGGGCTCTCTATAGCTTCTCTCTAGTGGAGACCCTTCCGCCAACAGTGACGTGAACATGAAAATGCACGGATGCACCATTTACCATAATCAACAATTGTCCAAACATTTCACAGCAGCACTTTTCTTAAAATTCTTTGGACAGAGCCGAGGCTTTTCTCGATAAACAGCCACGATAAAATATCAGTGGCTTTGTTGGTGTGGTGGTTAGTGCGCTTAACTCACAATCAGAAGTTTGCAAGTTCAAGCCCCAGTTGTGGACGGAATCAACTTTTGATCCCACCATGATAAAATATAACAATGTTGACGACTTCGCAGAAAGTTAACAGCGGTTGTATTATAATTGTTTTTTTACCCTTTTATCTGGCAACAAATGCTTACCCCGAGCTCTCATACTCTGATGGTGCATTGTCTTTGAGTTGTGCGCCTTTTGGCGTCATCTGGTCCAACCCATGTGAGACTAGGCTCTAAGGAAAGCTGTCTCGGGTGTGGAGCAATCAACTTCAAGGACAGTGCATATATTATCAGAGTTATGTTTTTTGTTTGCATTATGACTGCAGGTATTGTGGTCTATGCAAACATGACTCCTCGTAAAAAAAAAACGTGTCAGTTTTGTTGCCAGATAAAAGGGTAAAAAACCAATGATCATATTTTTTACTGGCAAATGAGGTACCAATGGAGCGGTTGTATTTTCAGGCGAATTAATTTCAAGTTGTTTTTCGATCGCCGTGTTTCGTCATCATCATCATCATCCAGTCTGGATGAAAGCCTCCCCAAGTCATTTCTATCCCTCACGATCTCGGTGTTGCAGCAATCCATCGAGCTGTTGCACACAACAGCGAGATGGATTGTTGCCAATCTCCGATCGGCGCGGTTAGCTACGTATGCTGCAAAAGAAGCTCAACATACGTACGCACGTACAAGCTGATCTCATCGCTCCGTCTCGATGTCCAGTTGATTGCCTCCTTTAGCTGCCACTCCCGTCACCAGTTTCGTCAGCCACCGTCTCTCATGCCCATGATGCCTCTTGCCCAAGCCCCCTTTACTTGGCGTCACGGTCAATATGTCCTGGATACTCGTTTTTGGAAATATTTATTTAGCGAATGCTTTTACACAGTTCGGACACCAGATACAGAAGGAAAATCATTAAATAAGATGCGTCATGATAATTATTTTTTTTACCCTTTTATCTGGCAACAAAACTGACACCTTTTTTTTTACAAGGAGTCATGTTTGCATTGACCACAATACCTGCAGTCGGAATGCAAACAAAAAACACAACTCTGATAATGATATGCACTGTCCTTGAAGTTCATTGGTCCACACCCGAGACAGCTTTCTTTAGAGCCTAGTCTCACAAGGTGTTGGACCAGATGACGCCAAAAGGCGCACAACTCAAGGACAACGCACCATCAGAGTATGAGAGCTCGGGGTAAGCATTTACACCATTGGAACCTCCTTTGCCAGTATGTATGTTAATGTTATATTGTGGGAGGACATCAACACACGTAGCGACAGAGCCATGCTTTATGGCTTTATTTTGGTGATTTCGAAAAGTGTATTGGTTTTAGCCATGTTTGTTTGTTGTAGCACAGAGTTAGACTGATGGCCTTAATCTAAGTTGTTTTGTGGTTGTTGTTGGTTGTTTGACTTGCATCCCACTGGGATTTTTGCACACAGCGTTGGTGTACTGTGCTTTTTCTGCAATATTTTTCCGTCTTTTCTTGGATTTTCTGTTTGCACTCAGTCACATATTCACTTTAAGATGTTTTTTGTTCATGTTTCTGTTTGTTGCGGTTGCACCCGATTCAAGAGCCGAATGGCTCACAGGGCTACACCTAATCAATGAACTTGAACTTGAACATGAACATGCGACAGCCTCCTCCTCAAGCACGTGCGGGGAAACCAGTCCACCCGGCGCACCCTGACGGACTTCACATCCGGACACGGTACGCACCACGGTCTCCTGCTTCCCACATTCGCACGGCGGCGGGCTGTCGCGTAGTACGGAAGCGGCACACACCCGCTGGTCACACCGGAAGCGTTGAACACTGAACCCTGCTGGTGCCTTGGGAGGTCGAAGCCAGGCATCTGGATGGATGCAGCTGTGATGAGGTCGTTGTTAGGCAATAAGCAAGTCAAACAGCCAACAACAACCACAAGACAACTTAGATTAAGGCCACCAGTCTAACTCTGTACTACAACAAACAAACATGGCTAAAACCAATACACTTTTCGAAATCACCAAAATAAAGCCATAAAGCTGTCTCTCATTTGTCTTTGTTGATCCACGTGTTTCTCTTTCTTATCATGATGTGTATGTTGACGTTACTGTAACCGCAGTGAATATATAAACTGTGGCCGAGAAGACCAGGAGCTGCACGTGTAGAGCAACAGACCAGACAGCAACTCGATACAACACGATATGCGTGGCTATGGACAAACATAAACCGCTTCACAAGGGCAACCAGGTCCGGCTCACACCGGCGCACGTCCATAACCCTCCTTCATAAGAGACGTTTGGGTTAGGTCACGTAATTATCTGGCTAAACCTGTGGCAAAAGACCCTTCACCACCTGACAAAGACAAACAAATTACAATGTCACATTTAGCAGAGTTTAACAACGTACCAGTTGATAATTGGTTTTTTACCCTTCTATCTGGCAACAAAACTGACACCTTTTTTTACAAGGAGTCATATTTGCATAAACCACAATACCTGCAGCCATAATGCAATATATGCACTGTCCTTGAAGTTGATTGGTCCATACCCGAGACAGCTTTCCTTAGAGCCTAGTCTCACATGGGTTGGACCAGATGACGCCAAAAGGCGCACGACTCAAAGACAATGCACCATCAGGTGTGGACCAATCAACTTCAAGGACAGTAAATATATTATCAGAGTTGTATTTTTTGTTTGCATTATGGCTGCAGGTATTGTGGTCTATGCAAACATGACTCCTTGTAAAAAAAGGTGTCAGTTTTGTTGCCAGATAGAAGGGTAAAAAAACAATTATCATATTTTTTACTGGCAAATGAGGTTCCAATGGTATAACGTACCAGTTATTGTTTTTTCATCTCACTGGCAAGTTAAAGAATAATGAATTCTCCCGACCAAATGTCGCAATTAAATCCGACGCTTCGCTTGAAACTGCATTAAGCCAGATCCCTACGCGTCCTCGGTCAAAAGTCGATTACGAGGCGTATCATTATCCGCGCGCGCACCCAGTGACCCGTGACCCTACCTTGCCCGTTGCTCTCGCACCTCTGGAAGATGGCGAACCTGCGGGGGCTGTCGAGCACCATGAACTTGCGCAGCAGCGCCTCGACCACCTCGCGCGCCGTCGTGCCGCTGCTCACGTGCAGCTGCTTCACCGCGTCGTGCGGCAGGTAGAAGGAGGTGCGTCGACGCAGGCCGCCGCTGACCGACAGCGACGCTGACGCTGACGCGGCGCCGGCGGCGGCGGCCCCCCCCGCGGCGCCACTCCGCAGCGCGTCGTAGATGGAGGGCGGCCGCTTGCCGCTCTCCACCGAGATGGGACGCGACAGGGACATGTGCACGCGGATGAAGCCCGTGTAGGAGTCGTCCGCTTGCTGCGTGCGCAAGCGAAAGCACGCGTGGACACACGCGCGCACGTGGCAAAAAATCGAGCGTCAACTCGGCCCATCGATCGCAGGGGGACGGTAGAATGTATGCTCCAGCCAGCTATGGAGGAATGTGAAATTGTCACCACTGGCTGGCTCAGGGCCGAATCGATTGACACAGGTTTTGCCGCTCTCCACCGAGATGGGACGCGATAGGGACATGTGCACGCGGATGAAGCCCGTGTAGGAGTCGTCCGCTTGCTGTGTGCGCAAGCACGCAAGCACGCATTCGCGCGTGGATACACATGCGCACGTGGCAAAAATCGAGCGTCAACTCGGCCCATCGATCGCAGGGGGCCGGTAGAATGTATACTCCAGCCAGCTATGGAGGAATGTGAAATTGTCACCACTGGCTGGCTCAGGGCCGAATCGATCGACACAGGTTTTGCCGGCCTAATAATCGATTTTAAATCACCAACATGTCGTCACATGCATACTGTATAAATAAAGACGCAAAGTGCATGTCTAAGAACAAATCGACCGATTTGCACAAGATCTTATCAGGTCTCATAATCTAAGCAGGTTTGGGCCTGTATAGTGATTGGGATGGGTGACCCCCATGGGCAACAAGTGATTGTGAGCTGAAGGCAGCGCAGGAAAATCCGGTGTTGCATTGTGATTCTACTGTCCCGTGTCTACGCGTTTGCCAAGTCGCACCAATGGACATGTTGACGTGTGGCTAAACAACCCCCACGACCCGCATCGCATTGACAGACACGGGCGTACACGTATGGTACGTGTTCACAACTCAATGACGCAATTGAATCGATACCACAAATCGTGACATTCAATCTAAATCTGTGGCATTAGCTGAAGAGCCCGCAGCTCACTGCTGATGCTGTGCTCCCTCACCAGTGTAATGACCATTCCATTGTCCACTTGGCTGTTGAATTCGGAGATCTTTGGTTTCAGGTCCACGCCGCACGTGGAGGGTTTCTCCGACACTTCCTCAATTGCCTTCTTGCTGTCCTGCTGCAAAGACAATCCCAGAGGAACTCACAGGTGGCTTAACATCATCAAGTCGCCGTGGTCGTGGGTTCGATCCCAACCCTGACACCTGCTGCTGTTGTATATTTGGAGTTTGCGTGTCTCTCTCTCATCATTCCCATCACCAAGGTGGCGAGGAAATGTTAACTAACTCACCTGGTATACAGGAGGTCATGGGTTCGATCCCAACCCTGACGCCTGCTGCTGTATATTTGGAGTTTGTGTGTCTCTCTCATCATCATCATCACGGTGGCAAGGAGATGTTAACTACCTCGCCTGGTATGCAGGAGGTCGTGGGTTCGATCCCAACCCTGACGCCTGCTGCTGTATATTTGGAGTTTGCGTGTCTCTCTCTCTCATCACCATCACGGTGGCTAGGAGGTGTTAACTACCTCACCTGGTATGCAGGAGGTCGTGGGTTCGATCCCAACCCTGACACCTGCTGCTGCTGTATATTTGGAGTTTGCGTGTCTCTCTCTCTCTCATCATCATCACAGTGGCTAGGAGATGTTAACTACCTCGCCTGGTATGCAGGAGGTCGTGGGTTCGATCCCAACCCTGACACCTGCTGCTGTTGTATATTTGGAGTTTGCGTGTCTCTCTCTCATCATCATAGTGGCTAGGAGATGTTAACTACCTCACCTGGTGTACAGGAGGTCGTGGGTTCGATCCCAACTCTGACACCTGCTGCTGTATATTTGGAGTTTGTGTGTCTCTCTCATCATCAGGTCTGTCGGAAAGACAGCTGTCTCAGGTGAAGAACAGGTCTGTCAGAAAGACAGCTGTCTTTCCGACAGACCTGTTCATCACCTGAGGACGGCTGCTTGCGTTGCGGCCGAAACGTCGTGAGAATTGTTTTTTATTATGTTTAAATTTTATTATTTTATTATTTCCCTTCTACGTGACGAAAAATAAAACCTACGTGTTCAACAAAAACATTGCTGCTTGCTGCCCTTCTGCTTTTAATGTTCTGCTTGGAAATCACCCAGACAAAAAAACCCCCACATCTCTAGCTCCATGTGGAGTTGCTGCCACACGTGCTTTTTGCACCCCTAATATGGCATACATGTTTCAATCAGAAGTTATCGGACCAAATATAGCCTCGAGCATGCTTCCCGGAACACTGCATAAATACTGTGATCAGATAAACATTTCCCGAAGACAGAACAGTGCAGCTAACGGAGGCTCACCCAACTTAAAGTCTGCAAGTGGCAGGGGCTCCTTAGGGGTTGCGATGATTCGCAATCTGGTCAATTGCATTCGCTTCTAATACACTAATAGTGTTTTCCCCCTTTTTTCTGGCAACAAAACTGACACCTTTTGCAAGGAATCATGCTTACATTAACCACAATACTTGCAGTCAAATGCAAACAAAAAACAATACTCTGATCATTTATGCATTGTCTTTGACATTAAAAAAAATTCATCATGGGACCTCCTTTGCCAGTACCAAAATATACTAATAGGGTTTT
>JAAXLI020001708.1:1000-20409 GCA_014621495.2 Entosphenus tridentatus
TGGTGAGGGGTGAGTAGTGAGGGTGAGTGGTGAGGGTGAGTGGTGAGGAAGAGTGGTGAGGTTGAGTGGTGAGTAGTAAGGGTGAGTGGTGAGGGTGAGTGGTGAGGGTGAATGGTGAGGGTGAGTGGTGAGGTTGAGTGGTGAGTGGTGAGTGGTGAGGTTGAGTGGTGAGTGGTGAGCGTGAGTGGTGAGGGTGTGTGGTGAGGGTGAGTGGGGAGGGTGAGTGCTGAGGGTGTGGTGAGAGTGAGTGGTGAGGGTGAGTGGTGAGGGTGAGTGGTTAAGATTTGTGATGATGGTGAGTGGTGAGGGTGAGTGGTGAGGGTGAGTGGTGAGGGTGAGTGGTCAGTAGGAAGGGTGAGTGGTGAGGGTGAGTGGGGAGGGTGAGTGGTCATTGGTGAGGGGTCAGGGTTAGTGGTGAGTGTTGATGTTGAGGTGAGTGGTGAGGGTGAGTGGTGAATAGTAAGGGTGAGTGGTGAGGGTGAGGGTTAGTGGTGAGGGTGAGTGGTGAGGGTGAGTGGTGAGGTTGAGTGGTCTGTAGGAAGGGTGAGTGGTGAGGGTGAGTGGGGAGGGTGAGTGGTCAGTGGTGAGGGGTCAGGGTTAGTGGTGAGGGTGAGTGGTGAGGGTGAGTGGTGAGGGTTAGTGCTGAGGGGTGAGTGGTGGTGGTGAGGGTGAGTGGTGAGTGGTGAGGGTGAGTTGTGTGGGTGAGTAGTGAGCGTGAGTGGTGAATGATGAGGGTGAGTGGTGAGGGTGAGTGGTGATGGTGAGTAGTGAGGGTGAGTGGTAAGGGTGAGTAGTGAGGGTGAGTGGTGAGGGTGAGTGGTGAGGGTGAGTGGAGAGGGAGAGGGTGAGTAGTGAGCGTGAGTGGTGAGGGTGAGTGGTGGTTTTGAGGGTGAGTGGAAGGCGTGAGTGGTGAGGGAGAGGGTGAGTGTGAGTGGGGAGTATTGTCAAAGCCCACCGGGCTTTGACAATACTTTAGTATCTATGTATATATGTAAGGTTTTTAATAAATATATTTTTCACCCGGGCATCGCCGGGTACTTCCGCTAGTCTTATATATAATAAAAGTCTCCGCGCGCTCGCGCTTGAGGGGGATTTGGCTCTCGGACGGTGGGCTATACGGATTAATTTTTTTGACAGGCAGCACGCCCTAAGCCTCGCGGTGGGAATAGGCTATTCCGTTTTCCCATCCGTAAACTTTAAAGTAGTTTAATTAACACATTTGTGCCGTTTCTATAATTCATTACTAGCGGTAAGTACCCCAGCGAAACATGCAAGAAAATTGAACTTTACATTGGCGTGGTGACGCGTCGTCCCATGCAGAGCCGGCGGCCTTGCCTAGATTGGCATGTTTCGCTAAGAACTGAGGTTTATTGTTCACTATTATTAAACAAATAAGTTTTAAAATATTACAATGATAATGTTTGTGTGCAGAAACTACATGTGCGTCCCTAAAGTCGATGTCTGTGTGTGTGAGTCCATGTCTTTGTGCGCGTGTAAGTCGATGGGTTTCTATGTGTGTGGGTCCATGTCTGTGTGAGTCCATGTGTGTGTCTGTGTTTTCCAAACGGACAACGCCCCATGTGTGTGTGTGTGTACGTACAAGTGTTTGTGTGTGTGTGTGTCAGTCTATTTGTGTGCGTATGAGTCGCTGTGTGTGTGTTAGTCCACATGTGTGTGTAAGTCCATACGTGTGTGTTTCACTCGATGTGTGTGTGTCTAAGTGAATGCGTGTGTGTGTGAGTCGATGTGTGTGTATGGCTCCATCTGAGTGTGTAAGTCAATGTGCGTTTGTGTGTCTATGTGTGTCAGTCGATGTGTGTGTCTTAATCTACATGTGTGTATCTAAAGTAGATGTCTGTGTGTCACAGTACATATGTCTATGTGTGTGTAGGGCAATGTGTGTGTCAGTCTATGTATGTGTGTGTAAGTCCATGTGTGTGTGTCTTAGTCGATTTGTGTGTGTGTGTTTCCGTCAATGTGTGTGTATGTCTGTGTGTGAGTTGATGTGTGTGTGAGTCGTTGTATGTGTTTCAGTCTATGTATGTGTGTGTAACTCCATGTGTGTGTATCTAAAGTGCATGTCTATGCGTGTGTCAGTCCAGATGTGTGTGTGTGTAAGTCTATGTGTTTGTGTGTGTCAGTCGATATGTCTGTGTGTGTCAGTCCATGGGCGTCTGTGTTAGTCGCTTTGTTGGCATGGCTCCATGTCAGTCAGTGTAAGTCCATTTCTTTGCGTGTCTGGAGGTCCATGTGTGCGTGTCAGTGATTGTATGTGCTTTATTGACCTGCTCAAGGCCTATGATACCATCAGTAGGCCTGGCCTCTGGGTTGTTCTTCGTGCTTTCGGAGTCCCTCAAACTTTGCTCACGATCCTTAAGGACCTTCATGATGGTGAACAGCCCCACGTCAAACTACGTGGCCGTCAGTCAGAGCCATTCCCTCTACACCTTGGGGTGTGACAGGGATGTCCTCTGGCTCCACATTCTTTAACATATCTTTTGACCACGTACTTCGTGAAGCCTTCAATGGCTGTACCCGATGAATTACCATATGGTGCAGATACAATGGGAGGCTGATCGATGCCCGGGTGTGGTCAACGGATGCCTCCCTATTGCTCAAACATGTTATGTATGCCGATGCTCTGGTGATTGCTGCTCACTGCTGCTGAACCTGCAGCTTGCCACTAAGAGGTGGGGCCTTACCATCAGCCCCACCAAAACTAAGCAGCTGCCTGGGTATTTTGTACCATCGAACAATCCACCCCCACGATGCGCCAGTTGTGGAGAGATTGCCAAGATTCCCATACCTGCCCAGTGTGCTCATGACCGGCTCCGGTTTAACAGCAGAGGTCTCACTTCAAATCAGTCGAGCGCCATTATCTTTTCATCGGCTGCGTTACGCTGTGTGGAAGCTACCTGGTCTGTCGCTCCACACGAAGCTTCAAGTCTTCACGGCCACGGTAATTCCCTCCCTTTTATACGCTTGCGAAACGTGCATCCCCCTAATGGAACATCTTCGCCGGTTAGAAACATTTAGGCTGGCCTGCTAACGATCCATCCTGGGTTTAACCATATATGTGTGTGTGTGCGTCTAAGCCGATGTGTTTCTATGTGTGTGGGTCAATGTCTGTGTGTAAGTCCATGCGTGTGTCTGCCTTTTTCGCCCGAGCAACGCCGGGTACTTACCGCTAGTACAGTATATAATTTAATGTTGGGTTTGTCTATGGCAGTATACAGTGAGGGAAAAAGTATTTGATCCCCTGCTGATTTTGTACGTTTGCCCACTGACAAAGAAATGATCAGTCGATAATTTAATGGTATGTTTATTTGGACAGTGAGAGACAGAATAACAACAAAAAAATCCAGAAAAACGCATGTCAAAAATGTTATAAATTGATTTGCATTTTAATGAGGGAAATAAGTATTTGACCTCTCTGCAAAACATGACTTAGTACTTGGTGGCAAAACCCTTGTTGGCAATCACAGAGGTCAGGCGTTTCTTGTAGTTGGCCACCAGGTTTGTACACATCTCAGGAGGGATTTTTCCCACTCCTCTTTGCAGATCTTCTCCAAGTCATTAAGGTTTTAAGGCTTACGTTTGGCAACTCGAACCTTCAGCTTCCTCCACATATTTTCTATGGGATTAAGGTCTGGAGACTGGCTAGGCCACTCCAGGACCTTAATGTGCTTCTTCTTGTGTCACTCCTTTTTTGTCTTGGCCGTGTGTTTTGGGTCATTGTCATGCTGGAATACCCATCCACGACCCATTTTCAATGCCCTGGCTGAGGAAAGGAGGTTCTCACCCAAGATTTGATGGTACATGGCCCCGTCCATCGTCCCTTTGATGCGGTGAAGTTGTCCTGTCCCCTTAGCAGAAAAACACCCCCAAAGCATAATATTTCCACCTCCATGTTTGACGGTGGGGATGATGTTCTCGGGGTCATAGGCAGCATTCCTCTTCCTCCAAACACGGCGAGTTGATTTGATGCCAAAGAGCTCCATTTTGGTCTCATCTGACCACAACACTTTCACCCAGTTGTCCTCTGAATCATTCAGATGTTTATTGGCAAACTTTAGACGGGCATGTATATGTGCTTTCTTGAGCAGGGGGACCTTGCGGGCGCTGCAGGATTTCAGTCCTTCACGGCGTTGTGTGTTACCAACTGTTTTCTTGGTGACTATGGTCCCAGCTGCCTTGAGATCATTGACAAGATCCTCCCGCATAGTTCTGGGCTGATTCCTCACCGTTCTCATGATCATTGCAACTCCACGAGAAGAGATCTTGCATGGAGCCCCAGGCAGAGGGAGATTGACAGTTCTTTTGTATTTCTTCCATTTGCGAATTATCGCACCAACTGTTGTCACCTTCTCACCAAGCTGCTTGGCGATGGTCTTGTAGCCCATTCCAGCCTTGTGTAGGTCTACAATCTTGTCCCTGACATTCTTGGAGAGCTCTTTGGTCCTGGCCATGGTGAAGAGTTTGGAATCTGATTGATTGATTGCTTCTGTGAACAGGTGTCTTTTATACAGGTAACAAGCTGAGATTAGGAGCACTCCCTTTAAGAGTGTGCTCCTAATCTCAGCTCGTTACCTGTATAAAAGACACCTGGGAGCCAGAAATCTTTCTGATTGAGAGGGGGTCAAATACCTATTTCCCTCATTAAAATGAAAATCAATTTATAACATTTTTTACATGCGTTTTTCTGGATTTGTTTGTTGTTATTCTGTCTCTCACTTTTCAAATAAACCTACAATTAAAATTAAAGAATGATCATTTATTTGTCAGTGGGCAAACCTACAAAATCAGCAGGGGATCAAATACTTTTTTCCCTCACTGTATAATACGGTGTAGACTTGTGTGATGTAAGAGAATAAAGTTTAGATGGAAGCATATTTTTTTTTTTGCGACGTAGAATTGTAATGTATTACTTACTGTTAGTAACTCAGCTTATTGTAGAGTATATTTAGTATACTGATGATACTATGTAGTTTATACTTTAGTTGTTTACATGGTGGTTTTAGTTACTGCAGCTACATACTATTAACACTCCTTCCCTTTATTAATGCTACCCCTATCCCCTCCCTTTGATGCTGCTAATCCTGCATAATGCACGGGCATAAGTAGTACTAATCACATACCTGCATTTCCCATAAATATGCTAAATTCCTCTTGATATGCAAATTATTTTGTAAAGGCGCCCTTCCCCCCTTCCAACCCAGCTTAAATATACGCTCCAAGCATGGTGCTGTTTCATTCAGACGCTGTCTCCCCGACAGACCTGGTCTTCACCTGAGGACGGCTGCTTGCGTTGTGGCCGAAACGTCGTGAGAATTATTTTATTATGCTTTATTTTATTATTTCCATTCTACGTGACTTTACCGAAAGAACCAAGAAGATGAATTCCTGGAGGAAACTGATGCGGATCATCAGGACTTGCTGTACCACTCTCGTGTCCGCTGGTTAAGTTTGGGAAAAGTGTTACAACGAGTGTGGGAGCTGAAAGAGGACATCATCGCATTTTTGGAGTTGATGGGGAAATCTGACGAATTCCTTGAGCTAAGCGATAAGAACTGGCTTAGTGACTTTGCGTTTGCTGTGGACATATTTTCACACATGAATGAGCTGAATGTGAAACTGCAGGGGAAAGATCAGTTTCTTCACGACATGTACAAACATGTGAAAGCCTTCAAATCCAAGCTCACTTTGTTCTCCGGACAAATTGCGAACAAATCTTTTGCTCATTTCCCCACACTTACCATGCAGGAAGAGGCACCGCGAAACGCTAAAAAATACAGCAAATCACTTGAGGATCTGCACGGAGAATTCTGCCGTAGGTTCTCTGATTTCGAAAACATTGAACAGTCACTTCAGCTGGTGTCCTGTCCCCTGTCACAAGACCCTGAAACAGCACCACAGGAGCTCCAGTTGGAACTGATAGATCTTCAGTCTGACTCCGTCCTAAAGGAGAAGTTCAACTGAATGACTTTTATGCTTCACTTAACAGAGCAACGTTTCCAAATCTCCGGAGGACTACACAGAAGATACTGACTTTGTTTGGCTCGACTTATGTGTGTGAGCAGACATTCAGCGTCATGAACGCCAACAAAGCCCGTCACAGATCAAAGTTAACGGATCAGCACCTCAGATCTATCCTGAGAATTGCCACAACCAAAATAACTCCAGACTTGGATGCACTGGCAAAAATGGGAGATCAACAACACTGTTCCCACTGAAACTGAAAGTGATGATGTGTTGCTGCTGTTGTATATGTCGGGTTATAAAATTTTGATAAAAATTATAAAAAATTATAATTAAAAAAACATAAATTATGCAAATGTATATAATTATATGCATAAATTATGATAATCACGGAGATAATCGTATTCATTTATGCGAATGCTTGCAATTATGTTAGTGTGTGTAGTTATGATAATTAGACTTAGCTTCATTATCCAAAGTTGTATCAATCAGGATAAAACGATTATCTTTGATTAATAATTTGTTGATTATCTTAGTGTGTTTATATTATGTTAGGTCTCCAAATTAATATCTCAACGCAGGATACAGTTCTTATAAATAAGACAGTTTTGCATGAACTTGGAAAGAAATACTCAAACGCTTTTGTTAAGCAATTTTAATTCTAAACAAAAATATGACATTCTAATATGCAAAGGCGAAAGCATACGTCAATAGATTCATGAGCAAGATTATGCAATTAACGAAAATGAACGACTAAAACACTTCTTATTAATGTAACTCGACGGCAGCAACTGTTTTGCACAATCAGTTGATATTGAACGCACCTTGAAATGGCAACCCTTTTTGAAACACAAAGATAACTTTTTGAAATAGTCTTCTTCGTGTGCGTGTTGCGTGTGCGTTGTATTGTTCCCTTGATAATTAATATTTTAAGCAGAGGCAGGGCGCTGTGTCGGAGCTTGTGGGGTGGGGGAGGGGATACAACCAGCGGCCAGAGAGGTTCTCTCTCGCTTGGGCGTGGCCGCAGCGAGCTCGTCCTGCTCCCTCGCTCGCGCGTGTCTCTGCTCGTGCGCTCTCTCTCTCCACTGCTAGATGAGTGGCGTCGGCACGACGCTCGCCGTCATGGCGCGATGATTCCGTCGTCGGATAGCGCGCAGTTCCTCCGCTGCGGGATGACGAGTCGGCACGACGCTCGGTGACGCCCGGGTCGTGCTGCTCGTGCGCTCTCTCCCTCCACTGCTAGATGAGTGGCTTCGGCACGACGCTCGCCGTCATGGCGCGCGATGATTCCGTCGTCGGATTGCGCGCAGCTCCGCCACCGCTGGACGTCTTCTCTGTTCTCAGCGGGTGTTGGTCGATATGTGTGTATTAAACATACGGGGCATTCGATGGCACTCTCCTCTTCCTCATTTTCTCCGTGCTCTCTCCTTGATCGCTGCCAGCTTCACACGGACACCCGCCTTTACTTCAGGGCTGCGTTGGCTCAGACTCGGGACGACGCGGCTGTGCGCGCTCACCGGCTTGGAGCGCTCTGGCGATGAACGATGCTCTCGTTCGTTGCTGGGTTGACGTTGGGTTGACGTTGGGTGTCTTTGCTGGCTCGAGAATGATAACTGGAATTTCGCAAGCTTCACTCGCACTTAACCACACCTCGCCACTTCGTTCTGCGAGAAGCGACACCGGCCATCGGTATCGGTGTTTGCTCCCTCACGACGGCACCGCCAGCCGGAGCACGGCTGAAACCCAGCCTCGACCCAGGCTGAACTCAGACTTCTGCGACTCTAACGACCCCTCCTCTTCTCATCTCCCCTCGAGGCACGGCACCCATGGTTGGTGTTGATGCCTCGGCAAGCCTCCGGCCTGGCTCCCTTGCGAGCCTCCCTCGCAACACCGCGCCGCAAGCCGAGAGCAAGACTGAGCGCGACTCGAACCAGACTGCACTGCGACTTCTGCGCGTTTGTGCTTAAAACTCAAAAACGTGACTCCCCTCTACGCATCTCTTGCGAGAGAAACAACAACAGAAAAACAGACACCCTCGGAATGTCAGGTCATAAACCCTTTTCGCGACCCTCTAACTCCCTTGCTCCTCTTGCGTGGGTCATCCTGAGGCCAGACCCCGCCATACGTATTTCATGGCACGCGTGTGTTTGTGCCAAACCGTTGGAAGACAAAGGTTGCGGGGAGGTCCTGACGTTTGTTGTCTATCTGTATACAGGGATTGCAATGTTTTACTCGAGTTACATTTTTTATGTCTTGAGGTTAAGTGTAATTAAGTTTCCACTTACGCTTCCTTGACTGTTGGAATTCGTATTTTTAGTTTTTTTGTAAGGTCATGTAGATAGAAAGATACAATCCAAAATAATATATATGCGGTGAGTACGAGTAATATAAGGGAATTAATAATAAAAAGCCCCTATTGTAGGATGCAGTCTTATACCATTGGTTGATTCTTTTTGTTAAGTTTCTACTTTTCGTTAAGGAAAACGTTAAAGAAAACGCGAGTTGCAACAGTTGTTTTTCTCTGCTCTGCACGTTATCCGTGCATCTCCAGACGTCTTGGGAAGGTTAGGCCATCGACCTTTCGTCCATCTGGATATCTCTAGATGTCTCTGACCTCTCTGTGCTCCGAAGCCTTGCCGTTTAATGGCCTTCCACGTTTTTTTTATGCCTGGTGTGGCCTGCAAGGGTTAGCGGGTTGTTTTCATTATTTAATTAAAAATATATTTTTTTGGGCCTAATTATTCTTGATATTAATTTTTGGAAAATGGGGCATAGATACAACAATCCCCCCTTTAAAAAATTATCAGTGGTCGATTTGGCCACTGGCAATTTTTAAACAAAATAAATGCCCCTTTTTTTCCATTATGAACCCATCAGCCGCCCTCGTGTTTCGGCTGTTATCCCTTACAACGCGCGCGTACGTATCACAAACTTAGCATGGTTACATTTGAAATAAGAAAAAAATGTTAAACATCAAGGCAACAAGTTACATCGGTTCTTATCCATCATCACTACTGTAAATATGATATTTATTTATTTTAAAAAAATGTACAACTTTTTTTAGTTTCTGGGAAACGCTAGGTAGTGGTTTCGAACGCATTTATGCGTTATTTTCCTCATGTTATCTCCTTGCCATATTTTTTCCAAGTTACGAGTGTCTGGTTTACCGCTTATCGAATGTAATTATTATTATAAAGTATGAATACTGTTTGTTACCTTTTCCAATTCACGTCTGAATTAAAGGCCTCTCCCACGCTCTATTGGTTACTGGGAGTTGTTTGACCATACTTCATGACGCTGGTATTAACTCAATTTACCCGGTTAAAATGTAAAAAATATATTTGCTTCATATAGCAAGGGTATTTATAGTATGCGTTAGTTTTGCCTTCGTAAAATGTGGACAATGCATTTTCACACACTGGAAAAAAAACTATTGAAAACGATGTTATTGTTTGATATCCCGTGTTTCATGAGTGTGGTATACAATTATTTATAGCCCCTTGTTAATCCACTGCTGGTTGAAGAAGGGCCCTTTTATGCTGTGTCAGTTATGGGCGCTGCTTGACCATACTTCACCACGCTGGCTAGAGTTGTTGAAGCGAGGGTTCAGGACCAGTTCAGAAAACAGTCACTGCTGATGTTAGCAGCGGTCTCTAATCAAACGTGGGTCACTGGGTTCACAACCCACAGTGCCACCATACCACCTTTGGGTATACTGCAATGTAAAGTCGATATTTAGTCAGGAAAGCTTCACCGAACCTTAAAACTTTTCAGAAGAGTCCTGCATTTGGATGTTTTGCCAATGCCATTTTAATGAGTGATTTTAAAGATGGACAACACAAGTGGCGTTTATAAGGCTATTCAACTCAAAAGGTGAACCATTTGTAATAGAGTGTGTGGCAGGAATACTCTCCATTGATAAATGTGAAAGAATGATGGAAATTTCACATCCTGTGGTGGGCATCAGCGTCACAAAATAAAAACCAGTCATCTTTTCCAAAAATATGACGCTTATCCTACCGAATCAAGTAGAGAGCTGACGATATCAGTTCTGCAGAGTTGTGCTTCGAGTGGGAATTGAACTCATGTTTATCCGATAGCGAGTCGAGCATTCTGACCACAGAGCCACTCAGTTGGAAATCCTTAAGCTTCATGCAGCTGCTTCTGCAGTGCAGGTATTTCTCAACTGGTTATTTGTGGGGCTGACCCAGAATCAAATCGTGAAATTGTCATCACAAATAATGAATCTGTCTCGGGGCCAAGCAGGGCCAGGACATGGGGTTAACGATTTTAAGTCATGCAGTGTGACGCCAGTGGCACGGCTCGGGTTGCTGCAGTGGGAACACAACCTGCCGTCCCCTCAGTCGTGCTGGGCTGGTTTGGTATGGCCTTGGCGCGAATCGGTAATAGAGTGGAACAGAGTTACGAGTGCAGAGTGTCAGGTGAATCTATGAGTGGTGTTTGGTGAGTTGTGTCAGATGAGTATTCGAGGAGTTGGTCAAGATCAGGTATCACGGACGGATCAGTTGAGTTGTCATGCCGCCCCATTCCTAGGATGGGCTGCGCTCTGATGTACAACTTCTCACCTGGTTAGACAAAATCGACTGCAAACTGCACGTTCTATGAATCACATTTTGCGTCTAACTTTATAAACTCTCATTGGTCTCCAGCCTGCTGCACGCACGCCTCTCTGCCTGACGAGTGGCCCCATCACTCCCAGAAGTCGTCAGGACAGTTCCCCTCAGCCACCGCCTGTCCCCACGGCCACCGGGTTGGGGCACGGGGCGGCAGTCGGGGCACGGGGCGGCAGTCGGCGCCGCTTTGCCGACGATTCCTAACGATGACGATACCGGTACACGGTTGTCTGTCGTACAACTGGCTCTATGGCCACATGTTTGACTCTCAGTGGCCTATCAACATTAAACACGAGGTATGGTGATGTCAAGTGACATGCAAGACATGTTCAAACGCGCTTATGGTCATCACAATCGCTACTTTTGTTTTCTATTGATATCCGTCGTGTTTACCCCTCCTGCATGGTGAGGCTAGCAGGCGATACCAGACCCTGCCATTACCCAGTGGAATGTCCACAAATGGCTCAGGACCATCAACTGATCCGAGAGTAAATTTGAGAGACGTCATCGGGGCCGAGTGGCGTCGCTGCCGAGTTGCAACACAGAAGCACACGCACGCACGCGACCACTTTGTACTGACCACAGACGCACAGGCGACAATGGCGGTGATGGCCCAGATGGAGAAGCGGCAGAAGTGGTGGGGGGTGAGGAGTCGTGTTGGCTCAGCAGCAGCTGCAGCAGGCCGCGTTCCCTGCCGTGTCCCCACTCTCGCGTGGGACTACCGAAGGCGGACACGGTAGCCGCTCTACGGTCTCGGGTAGCGACGGCGAGTCCTCGTTTAAGGCGCGAGACGCATTCTTCCTGCTAGGCGACGTCCCCATGGAGCAAGGGACGAGGATGGCGTTTGGCGAGACGCAGGGAAGGCGACGTAGGGAGGTGGCGCGGCCTCGTCACTGAGGGGACGCCGCCGTGTCACTGTATCATCCCGCGTGCTGTATCACTCCGCTAGACCGCGCAGCTCAAGAAAGTAGTTCGTCATCCATCGTTCAGGAGCCGCCTTCAGGGTTATAACGGGGCACGTTCCACGTCGTGACGGGAGTGCGCCTACTGTAAACACCAGCCGTGAACAATTCACACATTTGTGAGTCAATGAATTGCCATGATTTGGGGTGCACGATTAGACTCAGCGATTGATGTTCACGAATCACAAATTGCACAAATCAAACATCGTCTCGTCTCAAGCACACCACTCAATGCGTGCATCGTGCGCAGGAGAATCAATTTTACTAAGCGAACCTATCAATGACCACGCACTCACCCCTCCACACGGCGCCCACCACCACCACGTCAACAACCCCCTCACCGCTGGAGCCCAGCATCCCCACAATCGCGGTCTCAAGACTATGAGTCGACGAAGCCGGGCGGTGGTGGCAATGCACGCGGCCTCCCATCCACCACGGTGGAGGCAGCGAGGGTTGCTGGATCACACAGACATTCTGAAATCCCCTTCCCCGGGAGCGTCGCCAACAGAAGGCGGTACAGCAAATGTGTACTCGAGCGGCTCTGTCTGTAAGGGATAGAGTGTTGCCCCCTCGCATGCGTGGGTTTTCTCCGGTTTCCTCCTACATGTAAACACGTGTTAATCGGGTCCATAATAGCTGAATACATAGAGGACAGCAGAGCTTGAGGGCGCGGCTCAGCGCGTGGCTGCTGATGCTGCCTCCCCGCTCGTCTGTGGCTCCTCGCACCTCTGAGTCGTCCTCTCTCTGGGAGCGAGCGACACCTGTGTGGTGCTGCATTCCAAGTTGACATTTACGTCGATTCGACTACAATTGTAATCCACGACATTTTTGCTTCACAACTCGGAACCCCTTTCAAAGTAGCGGCTGTGTGATGCCGCCGCCACGAAGCCGTTCAGTGGGCGCCCCACCCCGACCTCGCCACCACCAAGTGACGGAGCCGACCCCCGCGTCCCCCTCACCTCACCTCACATAAACACACCCGCACGCATTTCCCCCCCCCCCCCCATAGAGCTCCGAGGGCAAGTCACCTGGCCGACCGGTTTTAATCCGAGAAGCCCTTATCGGGATAACTTTCACGGCTTCCGGCGACCAGGGAATTGGACGACCTCCCCTGAATGCTACTTCGCGGCGCTGCGACCGGCATTAAGATTGCATGGTCGCGGCGAGGGGCCACTCGGCCACTGCGGTTGAAACGCACCCCCCACACCCACGCACGTATCGACGAGGCAGGCGGGAGAGGGACGGGACGGCATAATTAGCATGACAACAGGGGCTCTTGCGCGTAGTCGCTGATGGTTAGGATAAAATGGGCTCAAGCGCGCAGGCACCATTATTAGGGAAGTTAAAGGATAAAGCTGAAATTACGAATAATCAGGGGGGCGGCTGAGTGGCGTGACGGTGTGCCCGGGAAGCGCCGCGGCGCGCCGCAACACGCAGCGCATCTTATTAGCATAACAAAGGCGCCCCGGAACCGCCGCACGCGCCCTGACTGGCGCGCGCCCATTGTTAAAGAAAAACTGGGAGTGCATAACCACAGGCGGGGCAGCATCTCTTTGATGGTTGGAACGATAAAAGGGAGGGGCAAACAGGTAGATGCTCGCTTGCTCCGAGATCAGCACCCGAGACAGCTCCCAGCCCGCCACGCGAGTGTCCGCGAGACGTGTCGGCGTGCGCAGAGGGAACGAGGCCGCAGAACGCCGCAAGCATCGAATCGTGAGTAAGTGGAAAGGGAGTATTGAGAAGGAGACTAGAAAATCCAGAACCGCCTAGAACATATCCATCAGATAAATCGGGTACAGACCCTGGAACAATAACGTAGGCCTGCCTCGCCGATCAACACTGACCCAACAGTAAAACGCAGTCACCAAGAATAAATCATTAAAAACCCAGCGCAGCCTCGAGTGGTCTTACGAGTGGGTGAAAGCGCGTGGTGCTGTGTGCAGTTGTGTGCGCTCGTAGCGTGGGGGGGTCGGTGCGTCCCCAGGTACCCGCTCCGTCTGTCGCCGCAGGGACTCGCGCGGTGTGAGGGCAGCGTCATTCGCCCTCCGACCCCTGACCCCCGTTCAGAGCGTGTGATTAGCGGAGAGACAACGCAGCGTTTACAGGTGAACGAGAGCGGGCGGCGAGCTATGCCTCTCACATGAGCTCGCGGAGGGGCGGACCAGGGAGGGGAGCCGTCGGGCGATGAGCCCAGCGATGGCAGCAGCTGGTCGCAGACCAGCGAGGGGTCGGCAAACGGCGGAACCCCTACCATCAGCACGCAGCAGGGAGGAACCTCGGGGGCCAGCAGTCCCAACAACTTGGTGTCAGAAGTCGTATGAACCCTCACATCTTCACGGGAAGGTGGCACGCTACTCCACGCAAAGGTGAGGCATGTGTTCACCGGCCAGGGGACCCCTACATGGAAAGCGTTTTCCCGCAATATCATAGGGGCTAAAGAGCTTAATGGCTGGTCGGACGCACAGGCGTTACGACAACTTACGTTGAACCTGGATGGGTGGGCAGCCGACTTTGTAGAGGCACTACCCGAAAGTGTGCAAACCCAACTAGAGGAACTAATGCGTAGATTAGACCTGCGTTTCGGCACGCGCAACGCGACATGGGCAAAGACGGCCTTAGAGGCACGCCGACGCCAACCCGGCGAGGACTTCCGAGACTACGCCAAGGACGTGCGATCACTAACCCGGATTGCCCGTCCAGAGTTCGCGAAGGAGGTCATTGACACGCTAGCTGCAGACAAGCTGCTCAGGTACCTAGCTCGCACCGCGTGGTGGCAACCCAAAAGGGGTAGTGCAGGCCTCCCCTTCGATACCCTGGTCGAGCACGCACTTGAGTGTGAGGAGCTCTCCAGCGAACGCGCGCAGCTCCGAGGTTCGGAACAGGAGTGCACCGTGGCGAGCCTGATCCCAGACGAGGAGGAGGAGGATGAGGAGGAGCCCGCCAGCCCAATAAGGAGACGAGCAAGAGAGCCGCAGAGACCCCGCGAGACAATCCCGGGGTGGGTTGCCGGGTTACAGGCCGGCTTGGGAGATATGATAACTCAAGTAGGTGAGAGGGTAACCCAAGTAGGTGAGAGGGTAACCCAAGTAGGTGAGAGGGTAACCCAAGTAGACGACAAAGTGAGCCAGGGTATGACCAAGCTGCAGTCCTCCTTTGAGACCATCCAGTCCGAGGCGGGGGAGTTAACTGGAAGGGTAGCCGAACTAGAAGCAGGGTCTGGGCAGCGACATACTGGGGAAAGAGGAAGCGGGCAAGGGGCCCACTACGGAGCCGCCACCCTTCCCCGGGCATGTTACATGTGCGACCGTCGGGGGCACCTCATAAGAGATTGCCCTGAACTCGCCCATTCTAGACATGCACAGGGGGTTAACCTCCAACGCTCCCTAGAACGCGGACCAACTAGGGGTGCAACCGACGCGATCCCGACACAAATAGACAATAATGAGAATAACGGCGAGCGAGTGATCTCCACACAGATTCCAGCGGCGACACCCAAGAGCGTGGCGACTCCCGGCGACTGGCTGCGGGAACTGGTGGCGGGAATTACGGGGGCTACATCGCTGGAGGAGCGACAGGTCAATGGACCGCGTACCCAGATCCTACTGGACACGGGGGCGGTAGCCTCACTCGTGAGTGCGGCGCACTGCAGCATGATCGGGGTCGATGTGAGCCGACTGCAGGCCCCGGACCGCCGGGATGGGGCTACTGGGGAGGGCCACCCTAGAGGTCCGCATAGGCAGCCAGGTGTGCACTCAGGAGTTCTACGTGTCGAGTGTGCTGTGCCACGAGTGTATTGCAGGTACCGACCTCCTAGAAAAGCTGGGGCTCAACGTGCAGCCCCGCCAGCGGTGCGCCACCATGGAGAGCAGCGGGGAGCGGATACCCTTCCTGGGACGAGAGCTGAGTTGACCCCTCTTCGCACCCGTGGCCGCTACCCTGGTGACGACCGTCACCATCGGACCGCTCGCCGAGATGCTGGTACCGGTGACAACGCTCTCCACCAACCCCGCGCACCGACCATCGGGTGAGGTAATGCTAACCCCCCACCCGGAGTTGGCGAAACGGTATGGGGTGGTGGGTTCAGCCACGTTGGTAAACGCAGATGGGGGCCGATTGTTTATGCGGATGTTTAACCCTCACAGTACCCCGGCGATACTGCGACGGCGCACCCGATAGCCACCGTACACCCCCTGCACGCACGCCACTCTGACGACTCGGTGTTCGCACTCTGGGCTGACGACCCCGGTCGCTCCGAGGGCGACCAGGACCTGGCCTGGTGAGTCAGCCCGACTCCCCGAGCCGAGATCGTTCTCCTGCCCGACGCGTTACACATACCTTGGGCAGATTTACCTAAGGGGGAGGCCGATCAGCTGCGCGAGTTACTGCGGGAGTATGCCGACATGTTCAGCGAGCACGACTCGGATGTGGGTCGGACAAACCTTGTTAAGCACCAAATTGACACCGGCGCAGCCCGACCCATCAAACTCCCCGCGTACCGAGTGGGCGCACCTGAACGGGCCCAGATCAAGGAAGCGGTCAGGGACATGGTCCGTGATAACATAATCCAGCCCTCGGCGAGCCCCTGGTCAGCCCCGGTGGTACTAGTAACAAAAAAGGATGGATCAACCCGGTTTTGCGTCGATTACCGCAAACTGAACGCGGTCACCCTCGGCGACGCCTTCCCCATACTCCGCATCGACGACACCTTTGACAGCCTCGCCGGAGAGCGGTATTTTTCCACCCTCGATCTCGCGTCCGGGTACTGGCAGGTGGAGATGGCGGTCGAGGATCGACCGAAAACCGCCTTTACCACCCCGATGGTACTATTCGAGTTTCGAGTACTCCCGTTCGGACTCACCAACGCGCCCGCGACGTTCCAGCGGCTGATGGAGCTGGTGATGCGGGGCTTGCAGTGGGAACAGTGCCTGATTTACTTGGATGACGTGATAGTGTTCAGTAGATCTCTGAGCACTGGTCCAGGTTACAGGAGGTGTTCCAGCGACTGCGAGCGGCTCATCTCAAGCTCAAGCCGCGTAAGTGTTACCTTGCACAGCACGAGGTGGGGTACCTCGGGCACCGCGTCAGCGAGGCAGGGGTAAGCACCGATCCGGAGAAGGTACGCGCCGTAGTCGATTGGCCACGACCAAGGAACCTGACGGAGATCAGATCATTCTTGGGGCTCGCCACCTATTATCGTCGATTTGTAAAGGGATTCAGTGAGATTGCACACCCCCTCACCCAACTCACTTCCCCTAAGAACCCCTATCAGTGGACGGGGGCCTGCCAGACGGCCTTCACCACCCTCAAAGACCACCTCACCCACACCCCCACACTGGCTTTCCTTGATTTCACCACCAATTTTATTTTGGACACCGACGCCTGCAGCAGCGGGCTGGGCGCGGTGTTGTCGCAGGTGCAGGATGGAATGGAGCGGGTCATCGCGTACGCTAGCCGGACCCTGAGCGGGGCCGAGCTGAACTATTGCGTGACCCGCCAAGAATTGTACGCGGTGATTTTCGCGTGTAAGCAGTTCCGGCCGTATTTGTACGGCAGGAAATGTCGCGTACGCACTGACCATTATGCTCTGCAGTTCCTTCTTACATTCAAGGAGCCGCGGGGCCAGATGGCCCGGTGGCTGGCGCAGTTGCAGGAGTACAACCTGCAAATCGAGTATCGGGCTGGTCGGACGCACACAAACACGGACGCCTTATCGAGGCGACCCGCGGTGTGCTCCGAGACAAGGGCAGAGGAGGCCTGCCCGTGTTTCACGGGGGGACGCTGCCGGCGGGCAACGGACCCCTGGGAGGCCGCGGCAACTGACCCCCCCCCGGGGAGAGAGAGTGCAGTATGCGCCACAGACACCCCCACGGAGAAAGCTGGGAGCCCCACAGACCACCCGGCGATCTCAGAGCGCACGACTCAGGACCCGACGAACCACCCCACCCCGATCGGACGGATCCAAGAGGACGTCAGCTGCGCCTTCCCGGGCCTGAACGACGAGCAGCTGAGGCGAACCCAGCAGCGGGACCCGGACCTCGCGGCGGTGGAAGCGGCCCTACGAGAGAAAAAGGACGCCCTGCCAGGACCCTGGAGTGGTTTGTACGGCCGGTTGTGTGTGCAGAACGGGGTGGTGCAAGAACTAACAGAAACCAACAAGCCGGGGTGCATCTGTGTTCCTACCCAGGTGCGTTCCCAGCTGCTACGGCTGGTGCACGACCACCCGCTCGGGGGCCATGACGGGGAACGGCGCACGCGAGAGACCCTGCGTCGCCAATATCTCTGGCCCAAATTGACGCAAGACGTGGCCGCCTGGGTACAGGGCTGCCGCGCTTGTCAACAGTGCGGTCCGAAACCGACCCGCTATCAGGTACCCCTAAGGCCGTTCCGCGTCAGCCGCACGAACCAGCTGGTCGGGATCGACCTGCAGCGGTCATTTCCGCGGTCCCATCGAGGCAACCGGTATATCCTAGTAGCAGTGGAGTATTTCACCCGCTACCCCGTGGCAGTGGCCATCCCTGATAAAACGGCCCTGGTGGTGGCCCGGGCATTCGTGGAGCATTACGTACTTAAGCATGGGATCCCATAACGAGTCCTCACCGACCAGGGTAGCGAGTTCGAGGCCGAGCTGTTCCAGGCACTGTGCCGAGAGTTCGGAATCCAGAAAGACCGAACCACAGCGTACCACCCCCAAGTGAACGGTATGGTGGAGCGCATGAATCAGACCTTAGCGGGGAAACTCAAACGTATGGCGGCCGCAAATCAACGGGATTGGGACGAACACCTCCCCTACGCCCTTTTCGCCTACGCCACCACCGTACACACGTCGACGGGACAGACCCCGTTTTTAATGATGTTCGGCCGTGAGTCTCGTTTACCCGCAGACCTGCTGTTCGGCGTTCCTTCCCCCCAGCCGGAGGAGGGAAGCCGCCCCGTGGAACACCTGATGGAGACCCTGCGAGAAGCCCGAGGCCGAGCATACCCGCAAGGGGAAGCCACGCATCGGCGGCAAGAACAGGGCGCCCGACCCCGCATAGAACCCCCCTTATTCCTGACCGGCGCTAAGGTATGGCTACACACCCCTCGCGTCGGGGCCGGGCAGGTGGGGAAACTGACGACCTACTGGCGAGGACCCTGGACCGTGGTACGGCAGATCTCCCCCTGGACGGTACTAATCTATGGTGGGGAGAGGGGTCGAGAGACGGTGGTCAACGTCCGCCGCTTAAAACCATGGAAAGCGGCCCCGGCGAGAGAGAACCCCGTCCCCCGAAGGCCCCGAAATCCCGGGGTACCCGCACCCCCCGTGTTTGGGGGCCTCGCACACTACATGGGCCCCGCCGGACCCCCGACCCCGAGACGCCCCGATCCAGTCAAGAGACGGCGCGGACGACGGCCCCTAAACCCTTCTGCTTCTGAGTTTGTACCCCAGCCTGCAGGTACCGAGGGACAGGGAGAGCCGTTGGAGTGGAGGAGGCCACCGCAAGAGCTACAGAGGACGGAGCCACCCACCCCGAGAGCAGCCACAAGGTCCGGACGGACCCCTTGGACCCCACAGCATTTCCTCGTGAGCGCGGCCCAAGCAAGGTGCTCCAGTCAACCCGAGACGGGGACCAGCAACTCGGGGGGCTATGTGATGCCGCCGCCACGAAGCCGTTCAGCGGGCGCCCCACCCCGACCTCGCTATCACCAAGTGACGGAGCCGACCCCCGCGTCCCCCTCACCTCACCTCACCTCACATAAACACACCCGCACGCATTCCCCCCCCCCCACCCCCATAGAGCTCCGAGGGGAAGTCACCTGGCCGACCGGTTTTAATCCGAGAAGCCCTTATCGGGAT
>JAAXLI020001709.1:0-20392 GCA_014621495.2 Entosphenus tridentatus
CCCCGTGTAGCCTTCACAGACTGGTTGGGGCAAGTGCTGTTAGCGAGCAGCACCTATGAAGGCCACTGGCACTGTGGCACACGAGGGGGGTGGGTGGCCAGCACCACGCCCGGCCGCCTTTGTCTCCCCCTGGTGGCGATGTTTACTACACACCGCGACACCAGCTACTCGTTTGAGGCTGAGTCGACCTAGGGGAGGCCGGTTTAGATAACACTGTGTAACAAACAAAATGTTTTGTTCCTGGTTAGTAAGTGTTATTTCCTAATTGCTTATACCTCAAACGTACAGAAAATGGATATTGTTCCCCACAAACTTTGCTTTTGTGACCAGGACAGTGATATTTTGAAATGTACCTATTTTCAATGAGAAAATGTGGTGTGCATTTTTGTCATTCATTCACATAAAGTCCTGGTCACAAAAGCAAAGTTTGTGGGGAATAATAGCCATTTTCTATACTTTTTAGGCGTAAGCAATTAAAAAAATAACTCTTAGTACCCAGGAACAAAAAATGTGTTCCATAGTGTTATCGTCACTTGGTGTTGGCCGTGAGCGGGAATCGCGCTAACCATTGCGCCACCGCTCCCCCGCACGTGGAAGGACACACACCACGTTACGCACGCAGGCACGATGCGAATACTTTATTGTGTGGTGACAATGCGAACACCGCCCGCACTCCCTCCAAAGTTAACTGATTATTGTTTTTCCTGTTCGTTAAGTGTGTTTCATTGTTTTTCGATGTTCATGAGTCGTAGGGGGTAATCAATCCCATTCACTTCTCAAGGTGAACCAATTAATCGGCAGTGGCGGCACAAGCGCTAAAACAACAAAACTCCACGCATTCGTCGCTAATACGGTTCGATAGTGCTATGAAGAAGGATCATTGCCCGAAACGTCACTTGTCCAATCACCCGCGCTGCTCCCTCCTCCCTTAGAAGAATTCGTCTGGCGGAGAATGAATGAAAAACATACCTGTCAACTCCTTACCAGCAGTGCCCTACCTTATCACAGACCAATTTAGACTTTATTGGTCACCCCGTGCCCCTTAAAAATCTCAACGTTCATCCTACAAAGTCCAATCACAAGGGAGAAACACAAACAAATAGACAAAACAGTGTTTGAAACGACTGTACGCTGCATGGACCGACCTGAAAACTACATTTCCCTGCACAAAAATACGGGGTAAACCGTATAGGTTGACAGCTATGGAATAATGTCGAATGATTAATTCGTCATTCATGGAATGAATAACGAATATCTGTAACTCAGCCACGATGTATATTGTGTACATATTTACCTATACACTACCTCCATAATACAGTTGTTAGATCGTGTAAATATATAAATGTGCCGTTAAAATCGCCAGCACCCGACGCAGCCCATTTGTAAGGTTTGTCATGTAAACCGAACATGCCAATTCGTCACTAGTACAGCACTAACCGGTGTGTTGGAGAGCAAAGCCAGAACATTAAAAATCTGAGAACGACGTTTCGCCAGTAATTACAACTGGCGAAAGTCGTACTTATTGACACGCGAGTTTGATCATGTTTAAGTTCTTTGCAAAACTAAATACTACTGGCCAAGACTAAATCTTGACTTTAAGCTTTCGTGACTGCAGGAATTCATACTCTTTGGGTCTTTCGGTAAAGTCACGTATCGAAATTCAGAGAAATTAAAATAATTGTAACCGTTTGGATAGCTAGACTTGGTACTGCTTGGAAGCGAATCATGAAGTACTACATTGTTTAAATGCATGCCTATAGAGGCCACCACACTTCAACAGGGATTACCGTTGAACAATAAAGGGTACGGCTATTTCAGTGCACACAATCGACATGAGGTACAAGAACAATAGGCTTACATAATGCGCATGCATAATATAAATAACTCAACCGGCAATGGATACCCACAGTAATTTATATGCATTCATTACCCCCCCCTACTTAGCGCAAGAAGGGCTCACAAGTGATGTCATCACATCTACCCCTCTATTTAAGGAACGAAACAGGAGGATTTCTCCACAAATCTGTCTGTCGCCTGATGAAGCGAGTTGTAATTACTGGCGAAACTTCGTACTCAGATTGTAAATGTCGTGGCTTTGCTCTCAAAACACACCGGTGTGCTGTACTAGTAACGAATTGGTATGTTCTGTTTACGTGACAAACCTTACTAGTTGGCTGTGACAGGTGGTGGCGGGTTTAACGGCACATTTATATGTTTACACGATATAACCCACAAAACCTGTGTTATGGATATTGGTCGGGAAAGCCTACGTGTTAAATTATACACTACCTATTAAGTTCTACATTTATTATTTATATTTAAATGATACATTACCATATAGACTCACTATATATTTTATTAATGAAGAGAGGAGACTGGGTGTCTTAGAAGTCAGTGCTAAGCCGGCGTCACCGAGGTCCTTGGGTTGGAATCCAGCTTCACAAGTGTAGTGAATTCATAGTCTCAGTGGCTGCACAAAAAAACCCCCCATTAAATATAATCAGGGTTCTGCGCTTAATTTGGCTAAATTCCAGCCCTTAGAATTAAAAATTAACCCGTAAAAACAAAGTTTTTCACTATAAATCCTTTATATGCGTGGCGGCTAGAGTCCTCTCGTCCTCTGGCTTGAGATGGCTGCCACCTATGGGCCAGATGATTGCATGCCAGCATTAAGCAATTGGTAATTAAATCTAATATTTTTGTCCTAAAAAGTGTACAATTTTGGAAAAAAAAATTCACGAACATTAATTGTCACGCACAACGAGTCTGTGTGGAAAATGTCAGCTCGATTGGATCACGGGAAGTGGGTTAAAAAACGACCGAAAGATTTGCACGGTCGTAAGCAAGCAAGCAAGCGCGCAAGTGAACTTAATATAAAGGATTTAAAAACACACTCGTTGCTCAATATTGCTCTCAGTAGCAGTGAGTGGGAAGTGCTGCCCTCTGTTGAGCGCATGTAAGGATCTAGCTCAGAGGTAGCTCTGTGATATCTGCGTCCGCGTGCCGTTCTCTAACACGATGGGTTGCACTGCTCTGCGAGAGTTAAGAATGAATTCTTCGACAAGGATATATGACACGGGGAACATCAGCCTGTTTCAACATTCGTGCAATAATCACTCTAAATCCGTTTTGAGTTTACGTTGATTAATTTCACAACGGACAGTTTTTAAAGGAATTTGTTCGAACCAACAACAGTCGTTACAGCAAATGTGTTTTCTTTAATACGGCACATTAGTTGACTTATGTTTGTGCAGTTTAATCGATTTCTCCTGCAAGTAGAGCGCCGTTGTGTTTTTTTTCTGCTGACCCCATAATGCCGTCATTCTTGCTATCAAAGACTATTAACTGTCGTTACAAGAAATATGTCTTCTTTAATACAGTAAGTCGACGCATTTCTTGTGCAGGAATCTTCGATTTCTCCAGCAAGTACAGCGTGTCACCGTTTTATTTTTTGCACCAACATCATCTCTGCTTCATTGCTCGACATCACCGCTGCTGCACGTCGTCATTCTAGTGACCCCACTCTTGCTACCAAGACTATCTTTGCCCCAGCCTACATCGTTGACACGTTGCACCGATGTGTCTCCCTCAAGGTCCCCTAACATCTGGGCATGATGCAGATCTTCTTCTCTGCATTCCCAGGTCGAGGTCTATGGGTGACCAAGATTTTCCCTCGTGGAGCCCCCAGGCTACGGAACGCTCTTCCACGAGAATCAGAGGGATCTCTCGGAGTCTATGGACAGTTGTAAAATGCGCCTTAAAATCTATTTATACGCTTCCACTTATTAAACCTTTAGTGCATTTAGTAAATTATTCTTACAATGTACAGGGTGCTTCAAATTTTTTTGAACACTTCTGAGAATTTGCAACAATACCACAAGAAATGTGCCTCCGGGCACTAGAGACCACCTGGATGAGATTCCAGGCGTGTGTTGACAATGATGGCGAGCAGGTGGAGACTGACTTTTTGAAGCTATTGACAAATATTTGTTATCATGTTACAGTGTATTATCCGTTCTTTTTGCATTAAACACGTTCCTTCGGAGTGGGCAGGTAGGAACTTGGTTGGACAGCGCATTCGTGCACGACAGACAGACAAATAATCCCTGGTGGGCAGTGTGGAACCTGTTGTTCCTACCTGTATGTATAAAAGATAACTTGACTTTAGGTAGCCAGGCAGACAGCCCCCTTAACTATCGCCCCCCCCTCCCTTAGGCCCCTCCCCCCTTAGGCCCCTCCCCTGACCCCCTTTCCCTTAGGCCCCTCCACTGACCACCCCCCCATATCCTCAGGCCCCTCCCCTGACCCCCCTTCCCTTAGGCCCCTCCCCTGACCCCCCTTCTGTTAGGCCCCTCCCCTGACCCCCCCTCCCTCAGGCCCCTCCGCTGACCCCCCCCTCAGGCCCCTCCCCTGAACCCCCCCCCTCAGGCCCCTCCCCTGACCCTCCTCCCTTAGGCACCTTCCCTCTCCGTACCCGGCAGTAGGTCTCCACCAATCAAAGAGCTGTTTGTAAGGTCTCCACCAAAGAGCTGTGTGTATTATATATTTATTTATGTACGACAGAAAGACAGCTAAATACTCCCTGGTGGGCAGTGTGGAACATTGTTCCTCCCTGTAAAACGATAGTTCCATATAAGTGTTAACATTCTTTTGAAGCACTCTGTATTTATATAATGTTTATGCTGAGTGTCTGCGACTGCTGCTGCTGCGTCCTGTACAGCGCTTTGAGATCCTTAATGAGAAGCCGTTATATAAATGTAATTATTACACAGCACACACTCTCTCGTGCGTGCTCTCTCTTAACTTGATTAAAAAGACGCGAATGTCCTGCGGGGATAGCGGACAAACGCGAGCGACACGCGCCAAAGGAAACCCATTACACGTACAGGTAAACACGCCGTGGTGACCTTTAACCTGGGGATGCGAGATGCCCTCTCTGGGTGTGCGAGGCATGGCCAGATGTTTTGTTGTTCAAAGGTAAATAATGGAAAACACAAATGAAGCCACGGGGCACGTAGGTTACAACTTTGTTCAAACCCCGAGCTATAAATGTTCTTAATAGTTGCATTGTCTTTGTTACTGGTCGTCTTTTGGCGTTCTTCTCTGGTGTGACCACTGGTGATGAGACAAGGCCATGAGGCTGCCTCTGGTGTAGACCAATCAGTTTCAAAGTCCTACCAATAATGATCAAAGCCACAAGTATGTGTGCGGTTAATGCAGTACTTGATTCTTTGCAAAAGGTATCTATTTGGTCTTGACTTAAAAGCTTTCGTGACTGCAGAAATTCATATTATTGGGTCTGTCGGTAAAGTCACGTAGATAGGTTGAAAGAAAATAACAATAAAACGACGTTTCGATCGCAACACAAGCGGTCATCTTCAGGAAAAGGGGGAAGACGACCGCTTGTGTTACGATTGAAACGTCGTAGTTTTTAAAATTTTCTTTGAATCTATCCTCGTGACTTTTAACCGAAAGACCCAAGAATATGTAGCTAGTTGGTGTTTGAAACATCTTAACACAACTCCTGTTCTATCTCCAGAAAGGCTAAAACCTATTCTATTTTTCAAACCCCCATGTATTTATCAACATTATTACACTTGTCGAACGATCAAGAATCAAATGGGGAGGCTACGGACAGGGTGCAGAGCCACCGATCTAAAACAAACTCCGAATAACGAATCGATTACCGTTGCATCGAATCGATAGCGACAATCGATTACCGTTGCGTTCAATCCAAAACCAATCAATTACCGTTGCGTCGAATCCATATCGGCAATCGATTACCGTTGCGTTCCATCGAAAACGAATCGATTACCATTGCGTTGAATCGATAGCGGCAATCGATTTCCGTTGCGGTTCCATCCAAACCAAATCGATACGACGAATCGATTGCGGCAATCGAATCGTCGCGTGACCTCACAATTCGGGTCTCCAAAATCCCTCCGCCGGCTGCTTCCGCTTTCCGGTTCGCCGCGGTCCCTTCAGCCTGAGCGGCCCCCCCCCCGCCACCACCCCAACAGTGCAACTTGGGGGGGGGGGGTGGAGACTCTTGTGGTTGGTGTGGGGGGGTCCCTTATTATGAAGGGGGTCCCTTAAACCGGGGTGGACGTTCACCCGCCCACTGCATCTCCCCCGAACGGCGCAGGGTGGAAGGGACTTTTATTTCTGCAAAGGCTCCGCCCGGTGAAGGCGGCTCATGGCGTTGGCACGGGACCGGGCACGGCAAGGCTCGCAGGTCGGTGTGAGAGGCGGGCTGGGGGGGGGTCGCTGGTCTCACGTGAGGTAACTGCCCCCCCCAAGACCCCCATGAGAGTGGAGCCGCGGGGGGGGGGGGGGGTAACCGAAGTTACCCCCCGCGGGATCAAACGTGTGATCCCTTGTATAAAGGTGTCAGTTTTTGTACCAGTTGAAAGGGTAAAAACCTATCGCTATATTTTGCCACTGGTAAAGGAGGTCTCATAGTGTTACCCCCTCCGTTAGAAAGCAGGCCCCCGGTTGGAGTTAGCCGTGGGATAGCTACGGAGCAAGTCGTCTGTGCTCGTGGCAGTGCTCTTAGCGGTGCGCGGTTATCTTTGCACCTTTACATCTCCGATGCGTCTGTGATTGCCCCCCACTCCCCCCCCATACTGGCCATCCGGGGGGGGGGGGGGACGCGGGGGGAAGGAGGAGACGACCCTGGCATCCTGCGGGGGTTTCCACGGGGGTGTAGAATGCGACAAGGAACTGAGCCCCCCCCCCCACCACGATAATTGTTGTGCGGTTCGATTCCTGACCACGACCCTTTGGCTTTGCTCGAATTGATAACCCCAAAGCTCCTCTCATTGACCCCATTAATTGTTTTAATACAGCTATTTGACGAACACAGCCCCAAAGTTGCCCGAAACTCCAAGCGGCAAGCGATAAACACCACTGTTGGTGTAATCGATAAGAATGTATAGGTTTCCCGAAATTAGCAATGTTGTGAGAACTTGGGGGGAAGGAAACGATGGGAGGGAGTTACACATTCAAGCGGTGCGAGCGAATTGGCCGACAGAGTTTGTGTGTGATCTGCAGCGCGATGAGTGTCTGTGTGTTGAACTTCTTTCGCACCGTACGTAGCCGACCGTGTATTATGGAGGTAGTGTATAGGTGAATGTGTACACAATATGCATTGGGGCTGAGTGACGGATATTCGTTATTCATTCTTTGAATGAATGAAGAATTAATCATTCGACATTATTCCATAGCTGTCAACCCATACGGTTCACCCGTATTCTTGTACAGGGAAATGTAGTTTTCAGGTCCATACGATGTACAGCCGTTTCAATACATTTTGTTTGTCTTTTTTTTGTGTTTCTCCCTTGTGATGTGACTTTGTAGGATGAAAGTTGAGATTTATAAGGGTACGGCGTGAACCAATAAGGCCTGGATTGGTCTGTAATTAGGCACTCAAGGGGTTGACAGGTATGGATAACTGAAAGCCCTCTCTCGTGGCAAACAGACCTCAGCATTGGCACTTAGCTCCTGAACACGTTGCCATCGTACACAACAGTAGCATAGTGGGTGGCTGTGTTGTTTTAACCTGCATTGTGGTGGTTGAATACAGGTGTGGATGAGATGACACGGTGGTAGACAACGTTCCTCAATATTGATGGAGGAATCGCTGCGGGAAGTTCACCGAAACAGTGTCCATGTTGTAGTAGTTGCGATAGAAGAGGGATTATGAGACGACTGAACAAGAGTGCAGCAGTGCGAGATAAGACGGAGAGGGTGAAGCAACTCCTGGCCTTAGCCTAAACTTTTTTCAAGCTTGACTATTTGACCTTGATTGTGACCCCCGCAGGGCCCGGAGCACAGCTGGACTGATGACCTCCCGGCGTGCCACCTCTCTGGAGTCGGGGTCATTCCCAACCGCGTGTACGGGGCCGACGGCGCTGCGAGGGAGACGCATCCATACCAGGACTGCAGCCTTCGGCTCAGGTCCGTTGTGGGGGCTGCAACAGCGATTGTGACACTCGCAGCAGAGGTTGACAGCAGCGTCAGAAGCAGCAATAGTTGCACGAGCTATAGTGGCACTTGGAGCAGTAGTACTGGCTGCAGCAGCATTAGTACCAGCAGCAGCTGTCTCAAAGCTTATGGATACCAACAGAAGCGGGAGTATCAACATTGACACCAGTCGTGGCAGCAGTAGCAGTGACATCGGTATAAGAAGCAGCACATGAATCTCACGTGTGTACCAAGCCTCGTGTATCATGCCGTGTGTACCGTTGCCGTATGTGCCGTGACACGCACGATATCACGTGCGCTGTGTGTACCAGGAGCGAGGAGTGCTGTCTGTATGGCGTGTGCCGTGGCTTTGAGGGCGCCCGCGTCTCGGCATTTGTGTCTCAGCGACTGGCGGCCGAGCTGCTGCTGGGACAGCTGAGTTCCAGCGACTCCGACTCCAAGGTGAAGACGGTGCTGCTGCAGGTGAGACAGTGCCACCGGCACTACCACCGCCACCGGCCTTGCCGAACCCAACCTGTCAGTACCATCGCCGCCACCGCAACCGCTATCTAACCCACCAGCACCACTGTCACTGCCGCCAGCGACAACCACCGCCACCAGTCACGACTGGAATTTTGACCAACCACAGCTCTTCCCATCACAAGCAATGGCACCAACTCCACCATTAACAAGTCCACCACAGCCACCATATCCACTACCCAATCGAATCCGCCGGTGCCGTCATCAGGACCATTATCCAGCCGCACCTGCCAACAGAACCACTACCCCCATCACAACCACTACTACCGTCAGGCCCTTGCCACTACATCCACTGCCACCTCCCCACCTTCTCCAGCATCACCACTTGCAAGACTACAATCAACCCCACAACTTTCATCCAAACAAAACTCAGTTGACATCTCAAGATAATAATAATAGTAGACCTACAATCTCACCAGGGCAGCACTGTCTGTGAAACGAACACGTGTGCCCATGCGTGCCCATGTGTGCGTGCAGGCGTTCGATGTGGTCGAGCGGAGCTACTTTGAGTCGATTGACGACAGCCTGGCAGAGAGGGCTGACCTGCAGTCACGGCTGCCTGAGGTTTGTGACCTTTGATCTGTGACCTTTGATCTGTGACCTGCTCATGGCTGTTTAGGGTAGCCATATTCTCCTGCGGACGCATACGTGTCTTCGTGCGCACACGTTTTCATACACACGCGTTTGCGTGTTCAAGTGTGCTGCTGTGTAAACGTGCTCACGTGCATGTCTGTGAACACGTGCGTACATGTGCTTGTGTGTAAATATGCGTGTGCGTACATTTATTTGCGCAAGTGCGTATATGTGTAAAATAAACGGTTCAGTAGTTCCCGCACTACACTACAATCGCAGTTACCTGGATTTGATTCCCAGCCATGGCCAACATCAGTGGAAAATATCTAAACCGGTCCTGGACCTCCCCTAGCTCAAATAAAGCTTAAACGCATACATGATGCAGTATGTAACAATCACCACTGTGTAAACAAATTCCACCTAGCATGGTAATACCCACATGATCCCCCTTTGTGTGTGCCGTGCCGGCTTTCATAGGTGCTCGCTAACTGCACTTGCCCCCAACAGTCTTTGCTTTGCTTTTGCTTGCAGGGTCTCAGCTCGTTCCAGGCAGCGCAGCAGTACCCGCAGCTGGTGGAGCGGCTGGCGGCGGTGGAGCGCGAGGTGGCGGGTGGCGCCACGGCCGTGGTGGCGTTAATCCTCAACGGCAAGCTGTACATCGCCAACGTTGGTGCGTGCGCCGTGGTGGAAAAATAACTGGATCTGGTAAAGCGCCCATAAAACGAGTTTCCGGGGCCCTTACTAAATACAGCTGCGCGTAGATGAACACTGGGAATTTCTCATCACGGCAGGAAAGTTGTGAGGAAATTCGTAGCTTTGAAAGAGAGCAGAGCAGGAAAGTTCTTGAGGCGTTTTCAGGAAGAGAAAGTCACGGTGGGTGGGACACGCGTCGGAGATGGAAGAGGGCAGGTTATTGAGATGGGCACTGGAGTGGCCTCCTGAGCTTGGTGACCAAGGGGAACGTACGTATGTTGAAATTCTTTCGCACCATACATAGCCAACCGTGCTTATCGGAGGTGCGGGGGAAGACCTAAGGGCGTCCCTTGGAGGATGAGTCAATCATATCACCAAAGGAAGACCTAAAGCCCGATGTTACTGATGACAAGCATGTAAGCGCAGACCTCGGAGGTCAGGTGCCCACCGTCTAAAAGATGCAGGATCTGGCATAAGCGAGGAAGTGATGGCGCCGTGACTTGTTTCTTGTTGTTTCAGGTACCAACCGGGCTCTGCTGTGCCGCTTAGGAGGAGATTCCACACTGCAAGTGACACAGCTGAGCATGGATCACCACGCGCAGAATGAGGCGGAGCTGCAACGGCTCGCCCAGCTCGGTGATTTGATTCATGGCATTATGCATCAGCGAGACTTCAACTGTCCAACCACTGCACCTGGGCTTATCCTCCCCATGACGCCTCTTCTTGTTAGTGTGGCATAACCTCTCCACATGGTCTCATCAAAGTGCACCATTGCAATATGATTCTCTCTTTTAGCCCCCCCCCCTCCCGATACGTTCCATTCATTGGCTACCACATTCTGATAAGCTCCCCCCCCTCTCCTCCCCCCTTAACTTGTATTTAAGAGCTTGCATCTTGAATCCCTGCCTCACTTGATGCAGCAAATCTGGCTGTGACGGCCCCACCTGATGACGGAGACTTGTGTTGCCTCCGAAACGTCGTGATTTTATTATTTTATTTTTATTAATTTTAATTTCATTTTTTACCTACGTGACTTTACCGAAAGAACTAAGAGTATGATTATTACACTTGTTTACCCTGGAACGCCTAAGTCCTCCATTTTAACAGCAGGGGGCGACCTTTGCTTTGTGTTTCCCCAATCAAGTCATTTGTGGAATAAGTTTAAAAACTTGGAATATTTATACCATGGCGCCAACACGCAATGGCCTACTCTTTCTATTGACGTCAGGTAATCTTTAACGCGTCCACAGTGAAGCAGACGGCACGGTTATTACACCTGCAGTGTTAATTAGGGCGACCGCTATGGATATCGGAACTGTGAACCTGAGCTATGAACCTCTGCAACAAGTGTTGAACACACTTCCTTTGGGCCGTGTCACCGTGCCTAGCTTGGCACAAGTACGCGTGGCATTATGTTACTTAGTGGTCAGTTGTGGCTGTTGTTGTGTGTTTTGACCGTGTGCATATCTGCATGTACATGTGTGCAGGCGTATGCGTCAAAGTTAGCACATGTGTGTACGACCCCATGCACACTCACGTGTGCACGTGCATGTTAAGTGTATACAGTGTGTACATGTGTGTAAACATCAGTGCTTCGGAAGACAAAGGCTAACGGCACTGGCCATAATGGTGTATAAGGCTGAACGAGATGTTTGCGTGCGTGTGGATGTGCGTTAGGCCTGGATGTCGATCGTATCCGTCGCGAGGGGCGACTGGGACACCTGGACAGCGCGCGGTGCATCGGAGACTACAGGATCAAGCTCGGTTATAAGGACATCGAGGTGCTCAGGTGAGTCGGCGACATCGACACCCCCGCACACATCAACAACATCCGTCCTCGGCGCACCGACGTCATCATCGTCAGTCAACTCGACACTGCCAACAGGGGCCATCGGCAATGAACGCCGACGAAGTGACATCATCGACGTCAATACTAACATCTAAAGCGAAACCATCTCCACCATCAACAACATCAACACCAAGGTCAATGTTTACATGCCAAAGCCATCGACACTGATATTGAAAGCCATCAATTATCGACACATCTTCAATACCAAAAGAAAAATATCCCCCGTGTATAGCCTTAACAGAGTGTTGTGGAACACGTTGTTAGCAAACAGCTATGCAGCCAGGAATGCGAGGGAGTGGGTGGCCAGCACAGATGCCTTTGTCTCCTGAGTGGCGATGTTTACACACCACACTAGGTACTCATTTGAGGCTGAGTCAACCTTGGGGAGGCCTGAGACCAGTTCAAATCATTGTTACTGATGTTGGCCGTGAGCGGGAATCGATCTCGGGTAGCCGGGTTCGCAGCGCAGCGTGCTAACCGCTACACTACCACTCCCACATCATAAACACCACCAACAGTGACACCAACAACACACATATCAACATCAACGCTGACATTATCAGCAAAATCATTAACACTTACATCAATCTTCTTGGTTCTTTCGGTAATGTCACGCTGAATGGAAACAATAAAAATAATAAAATAAAACATAATAAAATCATTCTCACGACGTTTCGGCCACAATGCAAGCAGCCGTCATCAGGTGAAGACCAGGTCTGTCGGGGAGACAGCTGTCTGATGACGGCTGCTTGCGTTGTGGCCGAAACGTCGTGAGAATGATTTTATTATGTTTTATTTTATCATTTTTATTGTTTCCATTCTACGTGACTTTACCAAAAGAACCAAGAAGATGAATCCCTGCAGTCACAAACGCTGACAATGGCAGACACTGACACGCCACCTTTTACCACAAACAACAACAACAACCACAATGTCCTCTGCCACCACCTACGTCACTCCCCGCGCTCGCGGTTTTGTGCCTCAGTGCGGCAACATCGGAGCCAGTGACGGCAGAGCCCGAGATTCACGGCGGCACGTCGCTCGACGCCACCGTGGGCTTCCTGTTGCTCGTGTCGGATGGGCTGTATCGCGCGCTTGACGCCACGCTCGGCCCGGGCCACGCCAACCAGGTGCCTGCTCACTCAACTGCTCGCCCGCTCACCCGCTCACCCACTCGCGGAATGTGTAAACGCACGTTCACTTGTGTACACGCTGGCATGCGCACATGCTCGTACGTTTGTGCGTACGTGCTTGCTCTGGCACTCGTCTACGCACGGACAAACACGCGCTTGCTCGTACACTCGTGCACACACCAGCGATGAGCCACTGCCTCTCAATGCTCATTTGAGTAGGAAATCATTTGAGTACGAAATCAATGACTTTGAACAAAAAAAAATTACACGCAGAATCGAAGTCTTTCATTGTCTCCGCTGTGGTGTTTATGCATCTCCCACCCTTGCGTGCGTGTGCAGGAGCTGGCGCTGATGGTGGCGCGTGAGCTGGGCGCACGCACCTCGGTGGACGTGGCAGCGCAGGCTGTGGTGAAGCGCGTGGCCCGGCTTCACCAGGAGGCGTGGGCGAGCCACGGGGAGCGAGCGCACGCTTGCGAGCATCACGACGACATGACGTTGCTCGTGCGCAACCTCGGCTTCCCGCTCGGCAGCGCTGGTGGGGCCGGCGCTGTCACCGGCGCTGCCGCGGCTGTGGCCACGGCACTGGGCACGGGGAGCCCTGGTGCTGGTGCTACGGTGAATCCACTGTCGCCAGGTACACAGTGCGGGCACATATACGCACAGAGGAGCGGGAGTGTGTGTCTGCGCGTGAGGGCTAATGCTATGGAAAGCGGAAGTGTATAGGTTAGTGCGCTATGAACCTGACGACCTGAGTTTGATTCCCACTCATGACCAACACCAGTGACGATTATCTGAACCGGTCCTGGACCTCCGCTTGGTGAACTCAGTTTCAAATGACTACCTGGTGCTATGCGTAAACTTCGCCACTTGGGAGACAAAGGCGGCCGGGCGTTGTGCTGGCCACCCACCCCCTCGTGCGCGACGTGTTGGCCTTCATAGGTGCTACTCGCGAATGGCACTTTCCCATAAAAACGGGGGATCTTTGTCTTTTGTTTTTCTGTGTGCAGGTACCCGCGTGTACCCGGTCTCCGTGCCGTACAGCAGCACCGCCCACGACGCCGCAGCCGCCACCGCCGCAGCCGCCGCTGCCGCCGCCGCCGCTGCCGCCACGGGCAAAACGAGCGTAACGCTGTCGCTCGTCATGCCGTCGCAGGGGCAGCTCGTTAACGGGAGCGCTGGGGGCGCGGGGGGTCTGCCCGGCGGCGTTGTCGCGGGCGGAGCCTTGGCGGCAGCCGATGTGTGCAGCACCGAGGGCTCCGGCAGCGACGACCTCACGCACGGCACGCTCACCAACAGGTTGCTGCTTCGTGCCGGGATGCCTGGCCGACGACTCTCGCCACAGCGGTTTTAACACTCGCCGCACTTGTTCTACTTTCACCGCACCTTGTTGTGGAGGGCACCCGCTCAACAAAACACTTGCTTGACGCTGTTACTGTGAATTTTTTTATTGCTGTATTGAAATTGTTGGTTACGTTCTTATTGTGTCAGTTTTGTGCTGTTAGTGTGCTTTTGTCTTTTTGTTTTCAGGTCTGTTTTCAATGTTGTGTTATTCTATTACTGTTATGCGTTATTGCTGTGTTTGTGTTCTTGGTTGTGTTGTTATTGTGTCGGTTTTGTGTTAGTATGTTATTTCTGTATTGTTCTTCTCAGCTATGTTGTTATTGTGGGTTGTGGTATTACTGTGTGTGTTTTGTGTTATTTGTTGGCTACTCCACACCTCCGATTAACATGATGGCTATGTACGATGTGAAAGAAGTTCAACATACGTACGTTTGCCAACATCTGTCAGTCGTGTACACTTACACATACAGCTCACATAATACCAACACCTTTTTGACACGCACGCATGCACCCAACAGGCGCTCGCTATACTCACACCAGAAGGTGATTCCCGATCATGCATTGACACGTATTCGACACGCAGAAGGACGCACACACCGTGACGCAGGCTACGAAACACATGCCCAACACTTGTGAAACTAGTATTCGATGCTCGAGTATTTGAGCAATTACGCATGGTGGTGAGATGTTAACTACCTCACCTGGTATACAGAAGGTCGTGGGTTCGATCCTGACCCTGACGCCTGCTGTATATTTGGAGTTTGCGTGTTCTCTCCGTTGTCCCATGGATTTTTATCCCGAGCCCCCCAGTTTTTCACTCCACATTTAGAAACATGTGTTTAGAGTATTTGACTGATATCAATTTCCACGTGAAACGTCACTTAGTTGAGCAAAAAGTCACTTATGAAAAAGAGCTATATAGCTCAGTGGGCCTTACCTGGTAAAACAAAAATGATTTATAGTAGTAGGTTTTTACCCTTTAAACTGGTACAAAAACTGACACCTTTATACAAGGCATCATGTTTGCAATAACCACAACACAAGCAGTCAAAATGCAAACAAAAAGAAACAACTCTGATAATGATCATGATATGCACTGTCCTTGAAGTTGATTGGTCCACACCCGAGACAGCTTTTCTTAGAGCCTAGTCTCCATTGGTGTTGGACCAGAGTATTGAGAGCTCGGGGTAAGCATTTACACTGAGACCTCCTTTACCAGTGGCAAAACATAGTAGTAGGTTTTTACCCTTTAAAGGGTAAAAACCTACTACTATGTGTAAAAAAAAAAGATTTAGTTTTATAGTTTAGCTCATACGCTCAACACACCAACATCCATGGAAGCTGTGAGTCGGAATCGAACTCGGATCGCCAGGCTCGTAGCGCGGTGCAGACGTCTCCCACTACACCACTGCTCACCAGACTTGCTGCGAGCGTAAACCAATTCCACATTTAATTATCCGGTAGCAGCGCAGATTAGCGGTCGCGGCCGCAACGAACGTGGTAACGCGGGGGGGGAAATTGGGGAAGCGCTGCCTCTCTAAATGAATCGCCCTCTCGCCGCGCTGGAAGCACTGTTCACGGTTGTTTGCGTTAATACAACCGCGACGCTCACGCGCGGCGGCTCGGCGTATGGGTTTCAAAACAATCACACGGATCCTTTCAGGTGTAGAGTAACAGCTCTGGAAGCGGGACTGATTGTGGCATGAGCCTCTCCAGTTTAAAGCGGATGTCCGGCATGAATTAAATGATTAAATACTGCAGAATTTCAAGCTAATATTCACTTAGAAGACGTAATTAACACCGAATGCATGCCCGTGCCCTCCTGCGTGCATGGCCGTGCGTTTCCAAAAAGTCTTGCATCCTCCTTAAGGCGAGCTCTCCACCTTTGACCCGAAGCCTTGTGGCTCCCGGCCTCGACCCCAACCCCGTGGGTTGACGCCTTGAACCTAACGACTGTTTCCCGTTCCTTCCCGCGCGTCTCACCGCCGCCCTGCCTTGCCTTCCCCTCTCTTCTCCCCTGTGGTCTTCCCAGCCCCCACACGACTCTGCGCTCGGGGGGCAGCACCACGCGCACGCGCAGCTCCAGCTCCAGCTCTGGCGGCGAGGGGACGCTGTTCCAGCGGCCGCGCGCCTCCCTCGCGGCGCCCCCGGACCTGGACGGGCGCGTGGAGCCCTACGTGGACTTCTCCAACTTCTACCGACTGTGGGGCGCTGAGCACGCGGACAGCGCCACCCCGCTCGCCACTCCCACCCCCTGAGAAACTAACATCTTCTCCACCATACTCTTAGGGGTTTGTTTTTCGGTAAAGTCACGTAGGTAAAAAATTTAATTAAAAGTTAATTAAAGTAATAATGGAAAGTAAATAAAATAAAAAAATCACGACGTTTCGGGGGCAACACAAGTCTTCGTCATCAGGTGGGACCGTCACAGCTAAAATTACTGTATCAAGTGAGGAAAATTCCAAAAGATCCACCTCCTCACCCCACCCTCATCCCACCTTCACCCCACCCCCCTCACCCCACCCTCACCCCACCCCCCTCACCCCATCCTCACCCCCCTCACCCCACCCTCACCCACCCACCCCAGGCGGCGGGGGAGGGCAGTTCAGAATCAGAATATTTATTGACACTGGATGAATATCAGATGAGCCGTGAAGCTGTTTTCCCACAGTTGTCCAGTAGGTGGCGGGTGAGAACGTTACGGCAACAAACTACAAAAACACGGTAGGGGTGCAAAAGTATAGGAAAGGTAAACAAATCACTGAACAAAAATATACAAATATAACTTTTTTATTTTACCACGTAAAGCCCACTGAGCTATTAGTTTTTTTTCCGAAACGACCTGGTTATCACTAATTATAGTTGTTGGGGGTTGGGGGGGGGGACACCCAGAGTATCACGGGTGAGCCCCCCGGGGAACGCTTAAGCCTGGCCTAGCAAGTCTGCCCCACGTAGACCCCTCTTTTGGTTAGCACTTGCTTCAATCAACCTCAAAGGGATGGATGATAGGACTGTTGTAAAAACCCAGCCGCGATTTGGACTCCCACTCGTCTGATTACAAGGACAAAACACTCTGCTACGGACACGAGCCGTGCCAAGCAGGGCTGTCGGTGCCACCAGAGCGAGTGGTAGTGGGGGGGGGGGGGGGCAAATCACCCGATTTCACCCCCCCCCATGGATACGAGATCAGAAACCAATTGAGTTCGATTCTGCAGTAAAACAGCTTACAGGCACTCGTGAAGTTTAACCGCTCGATAGGTCTCGTGTGGTGGAGTCTAGTGTCGGCACGCCCACCTCTTAAAAAATGCCTGGCCATCATGGAAGAGTAGGCCATGTGTAATAAGCGTCTCCGACTCGGGTTAACTTCAGTTGTATTATAATTGGTGTTTTACCCTTCTATCTGGCAACAAAACTGACACCTTTTTACAATGAGTCATGTTTACATAGACCACATGACTCCTTGTGAAAAAGGTGTCAATTTTGTTGCCAGATAGAAGGGTAAAAAGCCAATTATCATATTTTTTACTGGCAAATGAGGTTCCAATGGTTCAGTTGTATTTATTCTTAAGTTGCAGTACAGCACGCGTCTCTCCCTCTCTCTCCATCGCGGCCTGCTTCTCTCTCCTCCCCGCTACTGGCTGACCGCGTGTCAGAGAGAGGAGAGGCTCTGCTGGTGGTGCCCGCCACGTGGCTGATGGTGGGAGTGCAGGCGGTGACGACGGTCAGACCCAGGCTCTTCACACCGACGACCTCGAGTCCTCTGCTGCTCCGGCTTATATCCCTCTCGGCGGGCTAAGCCCCGCCTCTAGCCACGCCCCTCTCGGAACCTTCCAGAGTGCTCTCTGCCCATTTACCTTTCACCCAGATGGAATCCCTCTTACTGATTGGATGTGAGACAACACAACACGTACCTGCAATAACCACCCGGTCGTCCTGTAGGTGGCCCACTCTCATTACACATGCACACTTGAGAGGGACACTTTTGAGCTCTCAAAGATCCTTCTTGCTCGCAGTCGTGTGAGCAAGCAATTGCAGGTCTGCGCCCTTTAGTAGTAAAGTAGTACGTCACAAACTTGAACATACTGTCGATGCCTCTGGTTAAAAATGGCATCTGGACGCTGCAGCCTAAGGGATGTGTAAAAAATTAACCCGTAAAAACAAAGTTTTTCGCTATAAATCCTTTATATGCGTGGCGGCTAGAGTCCTCTGGCTTGAGATGGCTGCCACCTATGGGTCAGATGATTGCATGCCAGCATTAAGCAATTGGTAATTAAATATAATATTTTTGTCCTAAAAAGTGTAAAATTTTGGAAAAAAGTTTTCACGAACATTAATTGTCACGCACAACGAGTCTGTGTGGAAAATGTCAGCTCGATTGGATCACGGGAAGTGGGTTAAAAAACGACCGAAAGATTTGCACGGTCGTAAGCAAGCAAGCAAGCGCGCAAGTGAACTTAATATAAAGGATTTAAAAATACAATCGCTTGTAAGCTAGTAAAACTTAAGCCGTCGCGTGCTCTATTTCCTCGACGATCACTCCTCCATGCAGCAGAAGCTGATCCTCTTAAGTTAGAGCAGCGATGGTCAATACACCAAGCACTGCGCTGCTTTTTGGTGGATCTCAACGGGCTCTGCGATCCACCAGAAAGCTTTGACCAAAATTTACCACTCTATTAACATAAAGTACCAGCGCTATCTGTTGTTTTTAAACGTATGTTTTAGTTGGAGATTTTTATTTGCAATCAGCTGTTTGCTTGTGGGAGTGTTTTAATTTTGTGTTTAGAGCCACAAAAAAGATTTTGCGATCCACGTATTGGACACCGCTGAGTTGGAGAATCATTTTTTTATGATTAAACCTTTCCCATTCTGATGACGTATGTGTACGTCATCGGTTTTTCTTCCGATTCCATTCCGATTATGTACGTTTACCTCATCGGAACGGAATCCATGCCAATTGGAATCGAATCTATTTCGAACGGAATTGGAACTGATTTTGATTGGATCCGAAACGATTTCGAATGGAATCGGAAGTAAAACTACTGCGGGAGGGCATGTGGCAGAGTTTAGCGCCAGCTATCATAGAGAGTGCGGTCGTGTCACTACAGTTCTCTTTGGAGAGAAGAGTACATTGTCTTTAAAAACAGCAGCGCTATGCCTCTAAATAAAATTTACCACTTGCACGTTTCGAGATTCAGCAGTGAACAGGACCCACCCTGCAATTTGCAGGCATCTCGGAACGGGAAAGGGTTGAGAAAAGTGGGCTAGGACAAGACACGTCGCTAGATGCAAATATGGCAGATGGTCGAAAACTACAGACAAAATGGCAGCCAAAGGGGAGAAAAGTTCCTGGGAGAATGTCTACGTGCACTTGACACTTGAGAAGATGGAGCAATGAATTCGGCTCTTGTAGAAATACTGGATTAAGTAGTCGATCATTAATGGCAGTGGCCTTTAACCAGCAGCCGATAGCTGATGCCTGATAAAGCTTTGCAGCGTTGTCTCAACAACACCCTAACCCCACACCCCACCCCATTGTGCCCCCCCCCCTCTCCGCACTGAAATCCTTGCAAATGGTGTCATTTGCACCCCTGCTCAGCCAATTGTAACATCGCAGCACCGCCTATGAACGGGCACTGTCTCAATAAATTGGCCAGTGTCTTTTATTGAACCATATCGGAGTCCTTTGTGATTTTTGTTTCGTCTCACAATGGAGATATGGAAAACCTTGTGTGATGTAATTGTAAAATACAGCTCGGCTTTGCAACTCCTGTTTTTCCAGCCACGTAATATTTGAACGAAGCCTTGAATGCGCCAAATCTAGTCAGATCTCCGAAGTTGAGCAGAATTCAGCCTGTGTCGTGCTTGCAACGGGCGCATCGCTGTGCGTAAGCAACTTGGAAGGCAGTGCAGAAAGTCAATAACGTGCAGCAAAATCCTTGTCCATCGCGTTAGAGGTGACGTTCTTTAAAATAGCTGCAATCGGCAAATCCGTGATCCGCAAACTTAAAAAGGCAAATCGAAAAACGAGGGGTTTGGTTCACGGTCAACTGCGAATGGTGAACTATACCTCAATAATACATCATGGGACTTCCTTTGCCAGAACGAAAATATGAGAATAGGTTTCCCCTTTTTTCTGGCAACAAAACAGGTACATCATGGGACCTCCTTTGCCAGTACCAAAATATACTAATAGGGTTTTTTCCACTTTTTTTTTCTGGCAACAAAACTGACACCTTTTGCAAGGAATCATGCTTACATTAACCACAATACTTGCAGTCAAATGCAAACAAAAAACAAT
>JAAXLI020001710.1:0-20380 GCA_014621495.2 Entosphenus tridentatus
ACACACACACACATTCACACATACACACACATTCACACTCACACATACATTCACACATTCACACATACACACACATTCACACATACACACACATACACACACACTCACACATTCACACATTCACACACAAACATTCACACATACACACATACACACGGACATACACACACACATTCACACATACACACACACATACACACACACATACACACACATTCATACGTACACACATACACATACAACAACAACCGCCATTCGCCACCAATTGCTTTTAACGCTTTCGGAAGATTGGCCCAAAAAAAGTCAACACATCTGTCGATAATACTATGGCTTCATCATAAAATATATATGCACAGTATAATAAGGCGACGTTTCGGGTGCTGGCCCTTCTTCGTAGCGCATAGAAAAGGAGCATTCCCCGAAACGTCGTATTTTGTTAAAATAAATGTCACCTTTTCAGACCACAGTTTTCTTTGACGAGTGTGTTGAGGATTCATATTCTTAGGTTTTTCGGTAAAAACACGTAGGTAAAAAATTTAATACAGATATCGGGCTGTGACGGTTCCACCTGAAGACGGAAGCTTGAGTTGCCTCCGAAACGTCGTGATTTTTATTTTATTTTTATTTTACTTTTATTAATTTACCTACGTGACTTTACCGAAAAACCTAAGAATATGAATGTGTTGTGGTTTGTTGTTGTTAATTGTGCTTGTGCATCACTGCCAACGCAGCAGCAGCAGTATCACCAAATAATGGGCATCTTTTAAATGAAAAGGGCTTCATAGCTCATCGCATTCCTCGGGTATAAATAAATATTCTGATTCTGATGTTGAGCTCAGGTTGAAAGCGTTATTTCATTGGCGCTGTGCGTCTGTTTGCAAGTTGGGGGAGGGGGGTAAGGGGGCACAATAAGTCTCGTAAATGTGATCGAATATGAACGAAACATGAATACAAAGTTCCGCTGATGTTCGGGACATACCCTGTAGACACTCGGCTACATTGATGGAAGCGACAACCGTTCCACCCTCCCTCCCCTTTGTCCAAGCTGCGTTGTATGTCGCACACGGTTTGGATACAAAAAAGCATTTACGGTTGCATTCACAAAATTTTGGAACCACGTAGTTTCGTCCCTTTTGGCATCTCCATTCTGCCATCTCTGTCCTAATTTAAATTGACTTTAGTGTGAAAAATCGCGAAAGTTTAAGTGTCAATGTAATGTTGACAACATCATTGCGCTTATTGTCTAGGTGTTACTGTTTGGGTTTATATCTGAAATTGCGGAATCCGTTGACGATGTCTGCCGGCCGAGTCGCGCCCTTGACAAAGCGCTTCTTAGCTCTACGGGCTTTACTCGAGGAATAAACTTCTGATCCTGTTTCTTCAATCTATATGGATGTCCGGCTTCCTGTGTTGCTTGCCTCGACCGCGACCGTTATCGCCAATGAATTCATTCCGAGGACAATCTCGTGCGGGAAAGTGTTACAGAAACCCATGCGTGTGCATTCTTTTTCATCCTTTATTTTAATAATTCGAAATCGTAATTAAAAAAAAATTCATGAGCAGTGCTAGTTTGTTTGCTGTTGGCGAGTTGCGAAAATTCCACATTCCTTTTGGCCTCACCTTGAAAACGCAATCGTTAGCTTCATTTATTATAATTGTGTACCGCAAAGTAAACCCATGTAGTTTGCGCTCCTTCAACTGAAGAGGAATAGCAAGCCTACACGTCGCCATCTCATATATGTTTTACTTGTAAGACCACAGATGTGTTAGAATATTATTTTGGCATGTGCAACGACTGTGTGATCAAGTGTGATTAGTGTGCTAAATCGACTTCGAATCGTGCACAGTTGTACATCGCTAATAAAAGTGGAACAATATTTTAAGACATATTCTTGGTTCTTTCGGTGAAGTCACGTAGAAGGGAAATAATAAAATAATACAAATAAAACATAATAAAATGGTTTTAAATAATAAAAAAACATAACAAAATAATGTTTTATTTTTTATCATTTTATTATTTCCCTTCTACGTGACTTTACCGAAAGAACCAAGAAGATGAATCCCTGCAGTCACGAAATCTTTCAATCGAAATTTAATATTTAAAACAAAACAAAAGAGAATACCCCCGTAGGTAAACACGTGAACCAAAACACGTCAGCTGGGAAGCAATGAGACGTGGCATGTTTGCCTTGGCAATGACTCCCAAGGCTTTGGCCACAACAGTGATGCGTGTCGCTCTGCAATCCGCCTGTTTGCTTTGGACGCGGGGTTTTCACCGCCGCCGCAGCCGCACGCGTGACATGAAGCTCTGTCGGCTAATTTGACTGCGCCGGCAATTAACGTCGGCCTCTGAACGCCGTCTCCGAGCTACAAAGCCACCGCGATCCTGGATACAGGCGATCGGTCGTCTTTGTCCGTGTCCCCCTGGGCAGAGTTGTTTCGGATGGGTGTTTGCTCTGCGCGCTTTTAAGTGAAATGATGAAAGGGTGGGTGGGGGGGGGGGTTAGGATAGCGGGGCGGGGGAGAGGCGCAGTGGTTAGAGCCACTGCGCCAAATTTGAATCCAGACACTTAAACCGCATGTTGTTGTTGTTGCTGCCTTCCACAAAGGTCTGTGGCGAGTGATATCTGGACCGGTGCCGGGCATCCCACACCACCACCTGATAACTGTAATCTACATTGTCTTGTGGTTGTTATTGTTTGGCTTGCATCCCACTGGGATTTTTTCACACAGCGTTGACATACGGTCATTTTTTTCTGGAAGACTTTGCAGTTTTTTTTCTGGATTTTTCTGTTGCGTGTAGTCACTTTAAGATGTTTCTTGTTCATGTTTTTGTTTTGTTGCGGTTGCACCCGAGTCAAGAGCCGCGTGGCTCGCAGGGTTATACCTAATAAATGAAACTGAAGCTGAAAAGTATTTGCGGATGTCCAGCCGTCAAAACACAGCGATGTTTATACCAGGTCAAACTAGACAGAAAAAAAATCACGTAGGTCACGTGAGCGTTGCACACAATCTTAAGTCATAAACATATTCCTGCGGAGGGAGCTGGTAGGAACGTTGGGTTGCTCGGTCAATGGCCAGGGTCAACGGCGGCGTGGTGTATTCCGCAAATATGCCCGACTGAGGGCGGGCACAAGCCGGCGTGAGTAGGTTAAACGTTGAGTTTTATAAGGGCACCACGGGGTGACCAGCCCTCCCTACCCAGCCCCACCCAGCCCCAACCCTCCCACCCCCCCCACCCAGCCCCACCCTCCCCACCCAGCCCCTCCCCACCCTCCCCACCCAGCCCCTTTTCACCCTCCCCTCCCCATCCAGCCTCTCCATACCCAGCCCCTCCCTGTCCACCCAGCCCCTCCCTGCACGACGGATGGACACAATAATCCCCTGTGGGCTGGTGGAACCAGTGGGTTCCTACCAGTATAATATATATCACTCAATTATAAATACCAGCGACTGCGGGGATAACGATGTTATCTATCGATTAATATCGATTATCTTCGCGATTATTCTAGCTCACGTTAAATCCCTCTTTTTTAAAACACACAGCCCTGAGACTCAGTGAGGCAGTTCCCATGTCAGTTAGCGAAATCGCAATCAGAATGCATAATCGAATCGCAGTATTAGATTCGATTAGGGGCAGTCCATAAATGACGTCACGCGATTTTGAACGATTTTTGACTCCCCCCCCCCTCGTCACACGGCGTCACAAAAAGTCAGACCCCCCTCAAATATGACGTCACAAAACTCTGCCCCCCCTCCCAAAAAAAAACATATTTCAATTTTGAAAAAAAATGCTTCAAATCGCTTTAAACTATTGTCATTGTAGTGCGTATTTAATGTGGTGCTGCACTCTGATGTTCTAGGAGTGTTATAACAATTAGTGTTGTTATAACAATTCTATAGTTATTTAAACTTGCGCATTTTTACGTGACGTCAAATTTCTCCGGCCCCTTATCCCCCCCACCACCATCACCTCTCTTGCAGCCACTAGAGGCGCTACATTCACCACAGGTGCAATGTTCGTTGAAGGATTCGATTTGTGAACTGACACGCGCTTCTCAATGGCGTCTTTAGGAATCGGTGCTTTTTGGGGCTTCGTGTTTAAGCTGTTGGGGTGGCGTAATATTTTTCAGTTTCATTCATTAGGTATAACCCTGTGAGCCATGCGGCTCTTGACTCGGGTGCAACCGCAACAAAACAAAAACATGAACAAGAAACATCTTAAAGTGACTACACGCAACAACAACAAAAAATCCAGGAAAAAACACAGCAAAGTCTTCCAGAAAAAAACATCGTATTTCAACGCTGTGTGCAAAAATCCCAATGGGATGCAAGTCAAACAATAACAACCGTAAGACAATGTAGATAAAAGTGATCAGGCTAACTCTGTACTACAACAAACAAACATTGCTGAACCAAAACGTCTTCAAAATCACCGAAATAAAGCTATAAAACAACGTAACAGTGATGAATATTGACACTGCGGTAAAATTCAAGCGTTGAGCCCTTGAGGCCGGTTCGACTCCTCGTCCGTTCGCCAACGCTGTCGTGCCGCACCTCCGTCGAGCACCGTTGGCGACTGCGTAGGGTGCGAAAGAAGTTCCACATACGTGCGAGCCATCGAGGTGGCCGAATCGTTAAGGCCCCGGAATCACTTCAAGAAGAAATGATATCAAAGACGACGTTTTGGGCAAAATGGGTCATTGGATCAATGTGCTATGACGAAGGAGCATTGCCCGAAACGTCGTGTATTGCATAATTTTCCATTTTAAGGCCACCGTGTTAATGAGCGTTATAAAATATGATATATCCAGCGTCGTGAGCGCGACTTACGAACAAAAGGGATGATGACCACGTGGAACACTGCCGATTATTTTCAACACGCAGGCTTTCGCGACCCCAATATCGTCTTGGACTGCCAATTTTTCGGTGTGCAACTACCGCATTGCGCTCGCCGGCGACTCGACGAGGGGTGACCGAAGTCGCTGTCGGAGGATTGTCTCGGGCATCTCGGCAGCCCGCACGCGTCACCCGCACAACGTCGGCTATTTCACGGTCGCCACTGAAGTGGGTGATGGATGGGTGACGTCCCAGGGCAACGCAGCTCGAGGAGCTACTTGGGGTGGTGGGGGGGGCACAACAGACGCGCATTTGACGGCGGAAAATGTGTCGCCTTCAAGATCTCTCCTGCACGCGCGTATGTGTGTGTGTGTTGTGTCGTCTGGGGTGTTACGGTTAGCGGCGCGCTACGCTACGAACCTGGCTCACCCGAGTTCGATTCCCGCTCACGGTCAACAATCCAGTGACGATTATCTTCACTGGTCCTGTGCCTCCCCTAGGTCGATTCAGCCTCGAATTAGTACCTGGTGCGGTGTATGAATATCGCCACTAGGGAGACAAAGGCGGCCGGGCGTGGTGTTGGCCACCCACCCCATCGTGTGCCGTGCCGGCCTTCATAGGTGCTCGCTAACAGCACTTGCCCCAACAGTCTGTTAAGGTATACGGGGGATCTTTGTGTCTGTACCACAGCAATGATCAATCGTAATTATCTGAGCCTGTTCCTGGGAATCCACTAGATCCACCCAGCCTTAAATGAACACCTGGTACGGTGTGGAGAAAAAAAAACGCCTGCAGCTGGACCTGGTGCTAGTCTCCATGTCAGTATATGGAGTGACATGGAGACCCATTGACTCACATAGAGGCCCATGGACTTACAAAAGACCCAATGAGAAACTGGAATGTGCTGGCAAATTCATCATCAGCGTTTTCTCCAGCAGACGGGCGTTCGCAGTCCACGCGGCACCCACAAAGAACTGGTCTGGTGGAACCCAGCTCTGGATTCTAACCACCCTCATCATCACCACCACCACAACAAGTATCAATTAACTCCACCTGAACGCGGAATCACCTGACACTCGAAAACCCGAAGCGGAATATGTTTATTTCTTAATCTGGAACCGCAAATCCGCTAAATGTTAAAACTTTACATTTCCGTTGCCCTATGAGTGAAACCAATCAGCCTGCGGGCTGTAAAAATAATGGAGACCGCATTTTTTCAGAAATAGTTTTTCGATATTATTCTCTTTGAAACCAAATCTCTCATGTTAGTGCCAAATATCATCTTCCTGGCCATTCTAGAACATCACTACAGAGTTTCTCAAACTCCAGCCCCGCCCCCCCCCCCCCCCATGTTGCCTAATTTGTAATTAACTTTACCTCCCTGCAAATAAGAATTAGGTATTTACACGCTGCACGCGCCTCATCATTGCTAAACAATAGGCCCCGCGTGACGGAGACAGAAGCCTGATTAAATGTGTTCCGTGAGACACACCCCGCGCACACAGAGACATAGGAAAGACGTCTATACATTTTAACCCCCGCCCCACCACCTACATGGCAAGTTGGGATATTGTTTAATCAATAACGGGGCACGAAGAATAATGGTAAAGACAAATTGAGGGACGTGGCGACGAGAGTTTGATAAGCCCCCGAGTGAAAGCGCGGATCGGATTTCTCAAACTCCATTCCTTGGTGCCGAGCTCCGCTCCGTATTTCCACGTTCGCCAACGATTTCAATGCGAGATGTTTAAGTCGACGCGCGCCGCGCATGAAATCGTGGACTGGCACCTAAACTGCCCAGGACTGGAGTCTGGGCGACACCGGCTAAACGTGCGCGGCGGAAACGAGTTGTTAACTCCCTCGCCTGGTATGCAGGAGGTCGTGCGTTCGATCCTCGACGCCTGCTGTATAAATTGGGAGTTTGCGGTGTGTTTCTCTCCCCGTGGTCGCGTGGATTTTTCTCCGGATCCTCCGGGTCTTTGTTTTCCCCCCTCCACATTTACAAACACGCGTTTAGAGTATTTGGCTGCTATAAACTTCCACGTAATAAGTTGAGCCTGCTGAAACATAGCTATATAGCACAGGTGCTCTTATGAGGTTCCGACCACACCACGCCCTCTTGCTAGCAGTCATAGTTGCTCACGAAAAACAAATTAACCAACAGCCCATGTGGCCTACACGTGGGATCGGTTTGTTTACTTTATTTTCAGATACAGTACGTAGGTGAGGAGCGGTGGCGCTTTGGTTCGTGCGCAACTCCCCAATCAATCCCCGTGACCTGGGTTCGATTCACGACCACGGATATAAACGAGGATCGGACGTTCATATGGTCCCGGTCTGGCCACCTGCTTTGTCAACTCAGCCTTAAATGAGTATCCGGTGAGAGGTTTGCAATCGTCATCACTGGGGAAACAAAGGCGGCCGTGCTTTGATCACATCACACCTCTCCCGCAGGGTCGTGCCAACCTTAATAGGTGCTCGCCGACAATTGATTGGCGCGTCCCACGCGATGAAGCCACGTGTGTTGCGCCCCCATGTACAGTATGCATATCAGTGAGTGAGCGTGTGTTCTCCTACGTGGGTAGCGGCACTTTAGTGGCACTTTAGTGGCTAGCGCGCTACCCTACCAACCCTTACCACCCGAGTTCGATTCATGCTCACGGCCAACGCCAGTGACAAATATCTGAACCAACTTTGTGGGCTCATATTTGGTCGGGTCGGCCTCAAATGAAAAGCTGGTGCGGTGTGTGAAGAACGGCACTGGGGAGGAAAAATTGGGCCGTGCGTGGCGTTGGTCGGGGGGGGGGGGCCCCCCCCCCCCCCGTGTGCCGTGTGCGCGTGCGTAGGTGCTCTCGAACAGCACTTGCCCACAATAGTCTGGTAGAGGCTATACGGGGGACCTTTGTCACTACGTCCATGCGCGCGCGCACACACCTACAACAGCCAGCGCGGGCAGCAGCAGCAGCAGCGGCGGCGGCGCTGTCGGGGCGAGTTTACGCATTCATTATCGCCCCGCTCCGGAGTTCCCGTGTCTTCCTCCTACACCACCACCACCTACTTCTCATCTTCACCACCGCCACAATCATCATCATCATCCTCCCCTCCCCCTACATCCCACGATATCAAGACGAGGGGAGAGTACGTGCTTGCACAGCCGTAGCAGCAGCAGCAGCATGGCCGGGCAGTTGCAAGGGGTTCAAGTCCCGGACGATTCGGCGTTCATCTCGTTCCGCGCGCAGTGCGACTCTGACTCGGGCTGGCTGCAGTGCTACAGCCGCAGCGGGGTCACGGTGTGGTGCCAGCCCCCCGCAGAGGGACAGTCCGTACAGAAACTCAAGGTGCGTTCGGGCAGGCGGGATTGGCATGGTGTGTGCGAAGTGTGCGCGCGTGTGTGTGTGGAGAGAGAGAGAGAAAAAAAAATATTTGGGAGATTCGCAGTCACGATTAATATCAATGGAAAGTGGTAACAGAACGTGCGTTTGGCTTTGTGTAGAGAGACGGAGTCGTTAGTAGTTCGATTCCCGGCCACGGTGTGTGGGCGTGGAGACGTTCAATGTCCCCAGTCACGATTAGCAGCGGTGGCAAGTGGAATCAGAACGTTCGTGTGTTTATGTATTATGTACGTGGGGAGCGGTAGTGTAGCGGTTAGCGCGCTGCGCTACGAAACCTGGTGACCCGGGTTCGATTCCCGCTCACGGGCAACACCCAGTGACGATTATTTGAACCGGTTTTGGGCCTGCCCTAGGTCGACTCGGCCTCAAATGAGTACTTGGTGCGGTGTGTAAACATCGCCACTGGGAAGACGAAGGCGGCTGGGCGTGTTGCTGGCCACCCACTCCCTTGTGTGCCGTGCTGGCCTTCATAGGTGCTCGCTAACAGCACTTGCCCCAACAGCCTGTCACAGGCTATACGGGGGATCTTTGTCTTTTATGTATTGTTGTGGGAAGAGGTGGCGCGCAGTGGTTGGCGCAGCGCGCTACGAACACGACCACCCGAGTTCGATTCCCGCTCACGACCCATTTCAGTGACAATAATTATCCGAAGCGCTCTTGGGGGGCCTCCCCCAGAACGACTCGGCCTCAAATGTCTTCGTTGTGTAACGATCCTCCGTGGACAGCGGTGTGCGTTTTGTGTGCTTCTTGTGGACATCCCCATGCAGTGGAAACTCTAATTAATAGCTGATAAACAGGAGGCGTTTGCTTTTAAGTCGGTAACTCTTTGTCATATGCACGTGCCTGTTTTTCCACTTGCCTGATAATCCTCCTGGGGGGGGGGGGGCTTTTATTGCTCGCACGAGGGCCCATGCCAACCACACTGACGTCCTCGGCTCACAATCATTGATCTCCTGGGTCGATAAAATCAGTGCCAACCTTGTGGAAAAAAAGTTGTCGTCTGTTAAGGTTTCTTTCATATGAATAGATAAAGTTTATTGCACAGTTGTATCTATCCTAGCCCTTGACATAGCAATGTGGAATTTCCACAACAGTAGGAAACGAACCTACTCTCTTGAAAATACTTTCAATCTCAATGGGCTCCCTTGATTCCATAGTCGGATAACTTTTTAAACAGTGATAGATACGTGGCTGGGAGGGGTTCATGTGAGCGAATTACATATAATATGAACGCATCTAAACAAAAATCGAATCTTACACGCGTGATTCAACATGTATCCTGAGCTCAAGGATGCGTTGAATCCCATTAATTATTCGATAAGTCGTCACACCCCGAGTCGTCATCGTCACGATCCACGGGCAGATTTGCCCCGTAGGTGTCCACTGCACATTTCGTAATTTGTTTCCACTTTCCTCTCTCTTGTGCCATGATGTTCAGGAAGTGGCCCCACGTCTTTCCGGTAGCGATCTCTCACGTCGCCACATTCTGTGGCAGGGTCCCCGAGTCGTACGCAGCACGCGTGTGCGGCTGCCACAGAGGCTATCCTGCGGTTTGACAGTGGCGTTGTCTCGATTTAAAGCTTTCGTGACTGCAGGGATTCATCTTCTTGGTTCTTTCGGTAAAGTCGCGTCCATTCAGACGCTGTCTTTCCGACAGACCTGTTCTTCACCTGAGGACGGCTGCTTGCGTTGTGGCCGAAACGTCGTGAGAATTATTTTATTATGTTTTATTTTTATAATTTTATTATTTCCCTTATACGTGACTTTACCGAAAGAACCAAGGAGAGTGGCGTTGTCGTACAATGCTCAATGAATAGGCTGCATCATGGCGCTGCGCATCAACATGTTGAACACTTATATGGGACTATCGTTGCTAATGGAAAACTAACGGATAACACACTGTAACATGGTAACAAATGTATGTTAATAGCTTCAAAAAGTCAGAGTCTCCACGTGTTCACCATCATTGTCAACACGTGCCTTGAATCTTCTCCAGGTGGTCTCCAGAGCCCGCAGGAAGCACATTTCTCGCGGTGTTGTTGCAAATTCTAAGGAGTGTTAACATTTTTCCAAAGCACCTTGTACTACAGCCAATTCACGCACGGTGCAAGAACGACTGTCAGCATCCACACCCACAGATCGATGGATCCACCGGCTCCCCCAGAGGTAGCCGGAGGAGACCCGTCACAACTCTGGCACACTGCTCCGCACTCGCTAAATCGACGTTGCGTTTTACGTTTTATAGGAGCCCCCCCCGCCCCCCATCAGTCCATCCGTGGGGATTTAGGCTTCACAGGGCAAATCCCACACACAGTACAGGCAGGAGATGTACACCAGGGACACGCTTCTTTGGCTGACAACCAATCCATACAGCGGCGTCTGTCCCCATCATCGTGAGCGCGTGCGGATGGAGGTGACTGCTCGTGGCATTGACGGGCACTGAGAGATGAAGAGCTTCTCCACGTGCCCCGGCCAGTAGATCAGTGACGATGTAATCGATTCGAATTGATTTGCACGCCGAGGCGGCCGAGTGGCTCAATGGTCAGAGTGCTGAGCGGCAACCCCCACCCCCCCCCACCTTGCTTATCTACTGAGTTATCAATGATAGATTGAAACAAACATCTTTTGAGCTGTTTTTTTAGTTTGTTGTCTTTCCCCCCCCCGAACCTCCGATTAGCACGGTTGGCTATGTACGGTCAACATACGTACACCGGCATTAGTGACCACACATCCACACACAAAAATTGCGTAACACAAAAATTGCGTAACTAGCTAGGAGAGCAAAACAAATTCCCGTAAAACCAAGAGAACTATGGGGATAAAGTTGTGGGTGGAAGAACACGGTTTACGCTTGCGGGTTATGCGTGCGAGTCGAGTCATTTACGATTTGTGAAAAGTAAAACACTCGTGGTACATTTAGGTTGACGGAGAGAACACAACCGACGAGGTGGGACAAATTTAGAAATGATAAAAACGAGTCTGTCAAGAAACAAAAACACAATATTTGGGTGGGGGGGGGGAAACTTAATTCAGGTTCTCGGTGAAGTCAATCCGTCGGCCTAAACGCCGAAATTGGATGACGAGCGCACGAGAGAGGTGCAATCGGCGCGTGTTAACTGCGATGACGTACAGTTCAGGCACACGGCCGTGGAACACAGAGACAGAATGAGCGGATTCGAATGATTTTTTTCAAGTTTTCAAAGAAGCGAAGAGAAGACGCGCGTCTGCGATTGTCATCGAGCGACGTGCAAGAGGGGAGCGCCGCATGGGTTCGAGAACATACGCGGGTCAATGACATTCAAGCTCTTACAGACACGCGAGTGGGCCTGGGGGAGGACGATGGCCAAGAATCGTCGCGGACTTGCAGCCAAAGGAGGGAACGCCGCATCCGGCAGAACGACCGCCATAGAGATGGAGCGATTGATGTTGCCTCGTGTTTGCAGGTGCTCTGGGTAGATTGTTTACATCACGTGGTTGTGATAGGCGGCAGCGGTGGCGGCTTGGGTAGGCCATCATCCAGCAGTGGATTGACCAAGGATAAAGAGGATGGATAATACAAAGACAAACACGCCCCCGTATAGCCGGATAAGACTGTTGATGCAAGTGCTGTTCGCGAGCACCTATGAAGGCCGGAACGGCACACGAGGGGATGGGTGAACCAGCACGGTGCCCAACCGCCTTCGTCTCTTGAGTGGCGATGTTTACACGTCCCACCAGGTACTCATTTAAGGCTGAGTCGACCTACGTGAGGCCCAGGACTAATTCAGACATTCATCGCCGGTGTTGGTCGTTTAGCGGGTATCTAACTCGGGTCACCGTGTTCGCAGCGCGAAATGTTACGCGGATATAAATATCCCCCGTATGTAAGCCTTCAACAAAATGTTGGGGCAAGTGTCCGTTATTAGCGAGTAGCACCTAATGAAGGCCGGAACGGCACACGAAGGAGTGGGTGGCCAAACACCACGCCCGGCCGCCTTTGTCTCCCCCAATGGCGATGTTTTACACCGCACCAGGTACTCATTTGAGGCCGAGTCGACCTAGGGGAGGCCCAGAACCGGTTCAAATAATCGTCACGGTGTGTTGGCCGTGAAGACGGGAATCGAACTCGGGTCGCCGGGTTCATAGCGCAGCGCGCTAACCGCTACACCACCGCAGACAGACACACGCGCACGCACGCGCACACGCACACGCACGCACGCGCACACGCACGCGCGCACGCGCGCGCGCGCACTTAATCTACCCATCGGAGCCTCGCGAGGTGGCCGATTGAGTGCCGTGCGCTGAGCGCTCCCTTTGATGAGCGCGTCACTCGCGAGCGAGCGGACGCAGCTGTAACTGAGAGGGCTTCGTCTATTAATTTAGCACAACAACACGCGAGAAAAAGCGCTCGCGGGAGGGAATCGCGTTTTGCTGACGCGGGGTGCGGCGGGCGGGGCTTTTGGCTCAATCTCCATCCGTACACATCTCCAAACTTGAGCTCTCTTATTCATCCTTTCTATCTTCTTCCCAACATTCTTGCCTCTGGAACATCCTTCAAGTATTATCTAGAGTGTTCTATCTTGTTGGTTCTTTCGGTAAAGTCACGTAGAAGGGAAATAAAAAATGTTTTATTTCCCTTCTACGTGACTTTACCGAAAGAACCAAGAAGATGAATCCCTGCAGTCACGAAAGCTTTAAATCGAAATTTAAATCGAAATTCAGAGTGTTCTAATGAGACTTTTGGTCCATCCTGAACCTGCACGAGGGTTTCCCCATTTCTCTTTCTCTCCATCCAAACTTATAGGAGGCATTGAACATTTCTAGGGGTTGGACGTAAATATTGCTTCAATTTAGCTAGAACGTTTTCCAGGAATTGTATTGGTATGCCACAACCATCTCACCCTATGTTGTCCTCGTCGGAATATAGGGTACAATAATGCAAAATTCATCAAATAGGCATACCTTGTACATCTTATGCCGACCGATAAATATATTCCGTACCCCACGTCCGTTTATAGCCGCGTTAAATAATATATCGAGTGAGGAACTAAGCCCAGTTTGGGCATAAGTCCCCTTGCCTGCACAACTGTGATGTCTTCATGATAGAAGCGGGTAACTGGTGTACTCCTGTGGTGTATTCACGTGTGTGTGTGTGTTAGTTTGAGACTTCATTGTTCAGTGGCCTGGCAGAGCCTTTGGCGAGACCAAACTTCCCCTGTGACAGGTGCCCGATCGGGCAAATGCAAACGGTTGCGTGGATAAAGGTTTTTTTTTTGGGGGGGTTAGATCGTGTAAAGTATAATTGTACCATTAACCAACCACCACCCGACACGACCAATTAGTGAGGTTTGTCACTTAAATAAAACGTCCAAAATTAGTTACCACTTCAGAACACCGTTGAGAGTTTACTCTCGAACACACCGGAGGGGTGAGCTTGAAAAAAAAACATATTACGGCTGCTGCGAGGATGTAGCTAGTAATCGGATATGTTGCTTGGCTCCTGGAGGGTGCGCTATAAAATGTATAAAAGTTAGGGCCAATGTGAATTCTGATGGTAATAATGTTTTTTGCATTAACCCAGGAAGGCACGGTCTAGCCTTAAGACGTTGATTTCAGAAGGGTTCTGCTGCAATGTGGGGTCATTGAGCAATTCCGTCAATGTGTCTCTGACCCATCCCCCGTGTTGGAAGAAACTGAAGATCACGGAGAAAACCCATCTCGCATACGAAGGGATAACACAGCTCCATACAGATGGATTCAGGTATCCATTGCTGTAACTGCCGTCTCCTGGTGACCTTTTGCAGCCCGAATTGACAACACGTGGTATTCTCCAAATACCAACCAGGCTCAATGCTGCTTAGCTTTCAGTTGTCACACAGTACAATGATTCATTTCACTCACACACACACATAGCTTCTCTCAATGCTCCATCTCCATGGTGGACGTCCTCTTTGGGAATGTCTCCCCTCCTTTAGCTGTTACGTGAGTGTTCTCAAATGCACGCGTTGAACTCCAGGCATTCGAGTTTACCCGCCACTCACAGAATAACTCAATCTATTTTCTTAACGAAAAAACATCGTAGAAACTCCCCAGGTAAAGACTTAAAAGCTACTTAACTAAATATTTCAGTCCGTGAGTCTGTCTGTCACAAGCAGTTGAACGATTTTGTTTAACGTGCAGAATTTTAGAGCTCACTGACCAGAAGGAAGTAGGGCCCAATGGCATTGATGATTAACTCGCTGTATCTATCCTTATAACTTTTTGAGTTGGGTATAATAAAAACCCGTTGCTAAAACTTTTTTTTAACACAATTTATTAGTTCTGGTTAGAATTTTGCTTCGTAATTATTATTCTTTTTACTTCTGTGGTTTTAAAAATGTCTACATGTACTCTTTTCAAATAAATTGAAATCCTGGCACGGTATAGGGAGAACAAATGTAGTCTTTGCTAAAGCTGTAAAATTACACGGGCATCCGCTGGCACGAAGCCGCCCTGCCTCAGTCCACCCAGCAGTCTAAATTAGCACACTGCGGTCAATCGGCAGATCACGTGTAGTGGGGCAAAGCGTGGGTATTCCTATATCTTCCAAGATGTATGTTGAACTCCATTAGCACCATACGTTGTCCACTTTTCCAAGGGGAGGTGCGGGGGAAGGACCACAAACTAAACACAAAAATCGGTTCTCGAGAAATTAGTTTAACATTTTCAACTTAAAAGTGCTTAGCTCCAGTGGCTTCCTAATATCGGAAGGAAGAACGTTCCAGACGGCCGCAGGAGCGCGTCTTTTAACGCGCGCGATGCGGTGGTCGCCGTGGAAGAGAAGGCCAAAAATAGCCTGCAGCGAGAAGTTCCCTCTGAGCGCCTTCTAGTGGAAGCCCTTCCGCAAGCAGTGGCGTGAGCAAGCAATTTCAGGGGCTGCGCCTCTTGCCTCTACTCTAACTTTTAAGGCAATTATGGACCGAAGTCATCCGTAGCTGGCGCCGAAGCCGATGAGAGGCCCACCCCGTACGTTTCCAGCTGAACCCCCCCCCCCAACCCTCCCAGCCCCCCACCCACACCCAGCCAGACTGCGCCATCAATGTTTAAGCAGCCGTCACTCAGCGTTGCTTTTCTTTGGAGGCGATTAATAATGCAAGGCGGTGGTTTGGGGTTTCAGAACACTGCGCTGACAGCGATAGGGATATGGGGCCGGACGAGCCGCGCGTGGCGGGGGTGGGGGGAGGTGCAGTGGGCACAGTGTGGGGCGGACGGACGGGGGAGGATCACGCGCCCCGTTATGAAACGAACTTTCGCTCTCGGGCACGAGTGTCCGAGCAGGTTACCTTCGGTGGACGTTTGTTAACGTTGTGGGGGGGGGGGGATGAGGGTTGAGGGGCTCGGGGCATCGGGGAGTCGAGATGCGAGGGCGCGGAAGAAGATCTGCGTGCCCCTCTCGCCACCCGCCGCCGTTCAAACGAGCAAGAAAAACCACGCGCACGCATGGATTCTGGTAACGCTTGCCGACCGGCGTTTGTCGATAATAATAACAGCAGTAGCCGCTCGCGCCGGGCGAAGGGAATTTTTCCTGGACATCTGTGGAAAAAGAGCTGTATAGCTCATCGGGTTCCTCCGGTATAAATGAAGATTCTGATTCTACGACCGAAGGCCGCGATGGGACCAGGGGGTTTGCATAGCTGCTCTGCCGTGGAGGTCGTTTGTCAGCCGGCAGGGCTAGGATGCTAAACGAGTTTTTGTTTTTTTTCCCCCACCCCCGAATACAGATATTCATTTATGGCTGAGGCAACGTAGGGGAGGCTCAGGACTGGTTCAGATATTCGTCACCGGTGTTGGCCGTGAGCGGGAATCGAACTCGTGTTGCTGGGTTCGTAGCGCAGCGTAGCGCTAACCGCTGCACTACCACTAACTCCCCACTGATACAAGACAAAGATCCCCCTCATAGCCTTTAACAGACTGTTAGGGCAAGTGCTGTGACGATGTTTCCACAACGCACCAGGCACTCGTTAGAGGCTGAGTCGATCTAGGGGATGCCCAGGACCGGTTCAGATAATTGTCACTGGCTGTCGGTTGCGAGCGGGAATTTAACTGGGGCCGTATCGCAGCTCGCTAACCACGACACCACCGCTGACATACACACACAAACAAAGACAAAGATCCCCCGTATAGCCTTAACAGACTGTTGGGGCAAGTGCTGTTAGCGAGTACCTATGAAGGCTGGCGCGGCACACCAGGGGGTGGGTGACCAACACCACGCCCGGGCCGCCTTTGTCTCCCTAGTGGCAATGCTTTTACACATCGAACGAGGTACTTATTGTTAGGCTGAGCCGTCCTAGGGAAGGCCCGGGTACCGATTCAGATCATTGTCACAGGGTGATGGCCGTGATCGGGACTCGGATCGCCGGGTTCGTGCCGCAGCTCGCTCTAACCACGACACGACCGCTGATATTCACACACGCGCGCACAGATACACTGTAGAAAATTTAACCCGTAAAAACAACGTTTTTCACTATAAATCATTTATATGCGTGGCGGCTAGAGTCCTCTCATCCTCTGGCTTGAGATGGCTGCCACCTATGGGTCAGATGATTGCATGCCAGCATTATGCAATTGGTAATTAAATATAATATTTTTGTCCTAAAAAATGTAAAATTTTGGAAAAAAATTCACGAACATTAATTGTCACGCACAACGAGTCTGTGTGGAAAATGTCAGCTCGATTGGATCACGGGAAGTGGGTTAAAAAACGACCGAAAGATTTGCACGGTCGTAAGCAAGCAAGCGCGTAAGTGAACTTAATATAAAGGATTTAAAAAAGACACGTGTACATCGATTGATGATTGCACCCTGTCAATGGCTCCCACGCGTCCGTCTGAATCGTTGGTTTGGGCAGCACTGATGTTTGTTGACGCCTCTCTAAAATTCGTACTGCCCCCAATGATTTATATATCAAATGAGTACGCATTATGAACAGACTATTTTATTTTTTATTTTTTTCCCCCAACAACCCAAGGGATTTTGCACTCCCGCCCGCCCGCCCCCCGGGGCAAATAAATATACAGTATTTCACGAAGTAAACATGATAACATTGCTCTAGACTGTGGGAGGTCTCCTGCCACGAAACGTTTGTCCAACTCGTATTTCATGAACCAATTGAACGAGCCGAGGCGACCAAAAAAATGCACGCGGTCCGTGTGATTAATTGCCACGGCCGCGTGTACAATAGAGTAGCATTACTTGGTGTGTTTGTGTGGAACGCATCATACGCCGCTCTGCGTCTGTTCGTCGGGAGCGTACTCTTGAATTCGTAGTTGAGATGTCCTTTTGACAGAAGCATATTTTCTCTCTCTCTCTCCCCGTCCTCTGCTTCTCTTCTTGCCTGGGATCCACAGAGGTTCGTCTCGAGAGACACTCGATTGACGACCTCCTGTATCCTGGGGTGGGTTTTTTCTTCCGTCCGTTTACTTTTGTTTTTAGATATGAATAATAATAATAATAATACAAATGATTGAGTTTTTCCATGATTATGTTGTTGGCGTTACGCCATAAGACGAAGAGTTTCCCCGTTTCAGAAACTCGAGCGGTGAGCAGCGCACCACCGCGTGCCGGGCAGCCCCGGGGGAAATGACGTCACAGGACTACCTGTGACGTGGACTTTTAGTCGGACTCTGAATCCACGCTGGGAGCAGCACCGCCGCGTGTTCGTCACGTGGCAAACGACGCGCAATTTTTTACGTGTCGGAGCTGAAAGTTGGTTAAATTTGGTTTAAATAAAGTGATGTTATGAGTTTAGAAGTTACTAGAAACCAAGCTGAGACTGCCAACTCTCTACATTTGTAAAAAGCGGTATTGTCCCGTGGACACTAACACGACCTCCCTGAACACGTGGTCACCGTTGCTCCTGGGAGATGACAAGATGGACAAATTTGAACATCGCGTTTGTTATTTTATTTTGGGTTCTGTCTGGTTATATCATTCCTCCCACCCCCTCCCCTTTCTCACCCCCCCCATCCCCCCTTATGTTCACTGCTCTCGATCATTACGGTAGGGGGCCGTCCATAAATGACGTCACGCACCTAGGGGGTGTCAGACATTTGTGACGATGTGTGAAGAGTAAGGGGGGGGGGTGAGAAATGTGACGTCACATCAAAATGCGCAACTTTAAATAAATATAGACAACACGTTCTATTTAATTAAATAGACTTTTTAATAAATATTTCTCCTACAACATCAGAGTGCAGCGCCACATTAAATACGCACTACAATGACAATAGTTTAAAGCGATTTGAAGCATGTTTTATTTTCAAAATGGAAATATGATTTTGGGGGAGGGGAGGGGGCAGAGCTTTGTGACGTCATATTTAAGGGGGGGTCTGACTTTGTGACGCCGTGTGACGAGAGGGGCGGGTGGAGTAAAAAATCGTCCAAAATCGCGTGACATCATTTATGGCCGGCTCCTAGGACAGCACGCCCGAACGCCCTAATTCGTTCCCTAATTTCGAGAGTATATTTGTTGATCTTCTTTCGCACCGTACATAGCCAACCGTACTAATGGAAGGTGCGCGGGGAAGGACAAAACAAAACTTAAAACACAAAATGCAGTTCTAAAAAAATTAGTTTTCAATTTAGATCATTTAAAATTGCATCGCTCTCCAGTGGCTTCTGAATATTATCAGGAAGAATGTTCCAGACGGCCGCAGAAGCGCATCTGAAAGCGCGCGATGCGGTGACGGTCTTTGTTCGATGGCCAGCCAAGAAGCCGCTGCTGCGAGAATGAGCGGAGTTCGCGTGATGGTTGATGCTCTATGACGTGGGTGACATTACGCCCTAGGCTGTTGTACGTTGCCCATTGTCTACCCCTCCTTTTTGAAATTCCCATTGTATTCTTTTTTTTTCATGACGATAAAAACCACGGCTTACAAAACGAACAATGCGGATTGATCACACAGGTGGTTGAAACCTGGATTTAAACCCTCTGGGACCTTAATTGGTGCTGGCTCTGTGTCTCTGCCCTCGGAGTCACCCTGCCCATCTCCCTGCGCTGTGTCCAACTTCGTGTGTCGTGTGGTTTTTGGGACCTTGTACCGTTTGTCATTTGTCAGCAAACAACACGAAGCACAAAAACAAAGACAACGAACCCCCGTATAGTCTGTAGCAGACTTTTGGGGCAAGCGTTGTTCGCGAACACCTATGAAGGCCGGCACAGGGCACGAGGGGGTGGGTGGCCAAGACCACACCCGGCCGCCTTTGTCTCTCCCCAGTGGCGATGTTTACATACTGCACCAGATACACACTTGAGGCTGAGTCGACCTAGGGGAGGCCCACGACCGGTTCGGATAATGGTCACTGGGTGTTTTCCGTGAGCGGGAATCGAACCCGGGTAGCCAGGTTCGTAGCTCAGCGCGCTAACCGCTACACCACCGCTCCCCACGAAGCACAATCCACACACACACACAACGAGAGAGCTGTCCGGCTCAACTGCACACACAAACACAAACCAACCTTACACATTGCTGCGTCTTGCCACAGATGAGGAGTGGGAAAGATCACGTCGGCTTTCACGACCAATATTAACCAAAATAAAAAAAAATTGGGTTGGAGCGCATAAATAATTGCGTCGTTAAAACCCGTCGTGGAACAATTCTGGCGAAATGCCTGATGAAGCTGGTTGTAATCACCAGCGAAACGTCGTACTCGAATTATAAATGGTGTGGGTTTACTCTCCCACACACCGGTGTGCTGAAGTAGCAACTAATTGCCAGATTTAATTTACGTGACAAACCTTGCTAATTGGCTGTGTCGGGTGGTGGCTGGTTTAACGACACATTTACACGATCAAAGCCAAACAAACAAAAAAGCCTTGATTATGCTCGGTAGCGTTGTTGCCGGGGCTAAAAACTTTCCGCCGATATTTTCATGAGGGCGTGACGTTACGTGAGTTGACATCGCAGATAATTTGTCTGTCCTTTCATTAAAGGCCCGTTCAGTCTCTCGGGCAAAGGAGTTGAGGACATCTGGTAACCCTGAGCACTATTCACGCACGTGTATTGCACACCGCACGCACACCACTGCACACAAGTGGACACACACACACACTCGCACACACCCACGCCACCGCACACACCCACTCCACCGCACACACGCACGCCACCGCACACACCCACGCCACCGCACAC
>JAAXLI020001711.1:0-17235 GCA_014621495.2 Entosphenus tridentatus
GCAGATTGTTTTTACAGAACTTTACTCGTGGCTGGGGAATGCCAAACAACAGTGGGCTCTTCTTCTGAGAAAAAAAACGAATCAAGGGGGCGTGGGAGCGTGGTTTGATGTTTTGTAAAGCTCTAAGCCCCAGGCTACCGTGGGCTCACCTCCCAATCAACGGGAGGCGAGGAGTGGTGGTTGCTCATGCATCCACCTAAGATGAATATCAGTCGAGGGAAGGAGGCAAGGCAAATGAGTTAAATTCATTCTATGACCTCCTACATAATAATCCCATGATACTCGTATGTATGGATGTCATATGTATATATATATGCAAACCTAGGGACAGATATGCGAACTGGGGGTGAGGGATTAGAATTGCACTATAATTATTAGAATCGCATTGTGTCCACTTTAGGATTTGCTGAATGTGAAATCTCAATGAATTTGAATAGCTATTTACAGTATTTATTAACAATTAATCAATACTCGTTGAGCATATTTGTGGTTCCAATTTTAACGAGTACATTCGTTTCTCTTTTAGATCAAATAAAACGTTATTCACCATCATCACGATCAATGGGCAAAGGGCGCGTAGGTGTGAACTGATAATTTTGTAATTCTGCGTTCATGTATACCATAAACCATAACATAGGAAATACCACAACAACACGAGCACTCGTGTGTGTACTTACACGTATGTGTGTGCATATGTATGCAGGTACAATCGTGTATGTTCGCAGTGGAACGCAATCCTTGTGTACGTACCCTGCTGTGTATGTACACTCGTGTGTATATTTACACTCGTTTATGTGGATATGTACATGCGTGAATGTGTGTCGGTATGTACAATAATTTGTTCGCATATTTGTTTGTGTAGTAGAACGCAATCCCTGTGTATGCACACTGCATTGCATGTCCACTCGTATGTGTGCGCACTCTTGTATGCATGTGATCCCGTGTAGTGTAGTGGTTAGCGCGCTGCGCTATGAACCCGGCCATCCCGGTTCGATTCCCGTTCACGGCCAACACCAATGACGATTATTTGAACCAGTCTCGAGCCTCCCCTATGTTGACTCCGCCTCAAATGAGTACCTGGGGCGGTGTGTAAGCATTGCCACTAGGGAGACAAAGGCGGTCGGGCGTGGTACTGGCGACTCACCCCCTCGTGTACCGTTCTGGCCTTCATTAGGTGCTCGCTAACAGCACTTGCCCCTACAGTATGTTAAGGCTATATGGGGGATCTTTGTATTTTATATGTACAAAGCGGTTTGTATGCACATTGGTGTATGTATTTACACCGATGTGTATGTCCACTCCTGTGTGGATATGTGTACTCGTGTATGTTTGTGTATTGGAAATCACAACTTATTATAATATTGTGTCGTACACATAATTGAATGGCAACGTGGTGATGAATGTGGCACCACAACAGGGAACCACAGGGATGAGACATTGTAGCAATAACAGTCAATTAGTCATTTTTTTAATATCAGGTCTTTATTGATCTGTAAGTATATTAACGTTAAAACTCGTATTGATATCTTTATTAATTCAAACAGTTAAGGTACTTGGCAAAGCAAATAGACTAAATCTATGACTTCAATACACTCATTAAATATGAGGCCAATAGATGACCCACAGTGTTGTGGGGCATCTAAGATTAATATCGTCAGCTTAAACTGTGAAAATAATCACAAAACCCCGCTATCCAAGTATTATACTGTTTGTATGTATATGGATCTGTCCTACTGTGTATGTCCACTCGTGTTTTTTTTTACACTCGTTGATGTGGATATGTACGTGCGTGAATGTGTATGTATAGGTATGTACAATCATTTGTTCGTGCAGTAGACCGCAATCCCTTTGCAAGTGAACTGCTGTGTATGTACACTCGTGTGTGTATGCGCACATGTATGCATGTGCAACCGTGTGTATTTATGTATGAAGCAGTGTGTATGCACATTCATGTATGTTTCTACAGCGCTGTGTATGCCGACTCGTGTCTGTGTACATGGGGGTGTAAATGTGTACTCGTGTATGATTATGTTTTGGAAAAACTAATTATTTTTATATTGTGTCGTACGAAGAGTTTTGGGGCAATGTGATAGGAATGAGACTTCCCGCTCGTGGTGCTAAATGAATTAAAACAGCGCCACTGAGCAGACAGAGCCCCGCCTCTACAGCTCGTGAGTGTGACGTAGTGAGTGTGACCAGCGGACTGCCACGATGCTGCCAGGTAAGGGTAAACTTGTGTGATGGAGATGCTTCACCTGAAATTCGCCTCCACACGTGTTCGCTATGAAGATTGTAGCAATAAGCGACGATCAGTCATCTTTAACCTATCAGGTCTTTATTGTTCTGCAAGTATATTAACGCTAAGACTCGTAGAAACACATGCACACTCGTGTGTGAATGCACAACGCTGTATATACAGTCGTGTGTGGATGCACACTCGTGTGTGTAACTCTACTCGTCCGTGTTTTTTTAAAGGAAAGATATGGTAGCAATAACGTACGATCAGTCATCTTTAAAAACAAATCAGGTCTTTATTAATCTGCAAGAAAGCTCACGTTAATACTCGTATCGAAATCTTTATTAATACGCATGCTCAAACAGGAAATGAACTGGGCAAATCATTTCCCAATATGAATTCAACAGTTCAAAGATATTCTTAAAATCAAACACGTAAACGTCGATTTCCCCTTTGACGTCCTTTTCGACTGAAGCCATTCGTCCAAAGTATAAAATTATTGTCATTCTGAAATCAGTGAACACTTCTGGAACTTAAAAGGAAGACTCTCATCTGAACACATTATAGAGCATTCACAACATCACTCTCGCTTGAAGTCCTAGAAATCACCGAAAAATATATATAAGAGACACGAATATGACTCTCCAGCCACTCCACTACATCAAGCCATCTCTCAGGATGCAACTGCATGGGGTCGAAAGAGGAATTTACTCTTTGTTTGATGATGCCTGTTTAGTGTTGCTGACCGTGAAAATGCTTCCAACACACAGAGCAATCAAACGGTTATGTTAAAATAATAACACTAGCTTGGAGTAGTGCTGGAAATCACTGATATAATTAATTGCACCTAATAAATTGATCTAACAGAGACACAAACGTGCACATTCCAGGACTTTAACAGAAGTACTCAATACTTTGATTATCCAGCAACTCCAGCAGCCATTTCTCATTATCAACCCGCATGGGGTCTAAAGAGGAATTGTCGTCAGGACTCATTACATCCGCTACATCTACGCATCACTCAGGATCCACCTGCATAGGTTCGAAAGATGCATTTTTTTCAGGACTCATTGCAGCACTTTGTTTTTCAACTTTTGATTTCACTTCCCTATCATTGCGGATCTTCTCATGCTTGTTTTGGTGTGATGACCGTGTGAAGATCTGACTTCCTTGCAAATGCCTTCCCACACACAGAACAATTGAACGGCTTTTCGCCCGTGTGTGTGTTCTGGTGACTGTGAAAATTTTGTTTCTGTGCAAATGCCTTCCACACACAGAGCAATTGAACGGCTTCTCGCCCGTGTGTGTTTTCTGGTGACTGTTAAGAGTTGATTTCTGTGCAAATGCCTTCCCGCACACAGAGCAATTGAATGGCTTCTCACCCGAGTGTGTTTTCTGGTGACGGTGAAGATTTGATGAATCTGCAAATGCCTTCCCACACACAGAACAATTGAACGGCTTTTCGCCCGTGTGTGTGTTCTGGTGACTGTGAAGATTTTGTTTCAGTGAAAATGCCTTCCCACAAAGAGAGCAATTGAATGGCTTCTCGCCCGTGTGCGTTTTCTGGTGCCTGTGAAGATATGCTTTACGTGCAAATGCCTTCACACAAACAGAGCAATTGAATGGCTTCTCACCCGTGTGTGTGTGGCGTTGTGTAAAGGTTATCTGCTCCATGTGACTGATTCTTCAGTGACAGTCGCGGGTGTTTTTTAGAGTAAAATGCACCCTTTAAGCTGCCAAGAAGCAAACTCTTACCAACGTCTAACCGAGACACAGTAACGTCTCGTAAGTCGGACTACACACGCGATTACCAGTTTATCCACTAACAAAGACACTTACTTGTTGATGCACGACATATCGATGTCCCTGTAACCCGTCTGAAGAGATTGCCACGAACTCTCCCGAAGCGAAGTCGCCAACCAGTCGCCAAGCAATCGTGCTCGCCAGGCTGGGTCTCGTGGAAGAAGGGTTATCTGCAGAGCGAGGAGTCGAGCGTCTATCATCAGCAAAATCCGTCTCGAAATAAACTTGAGGTCTGATTTTAAGCCCCTTATAACTTCGCTCTAGCATCCAAATTCTTTGTTCTCGACTTGGCCTATTCAATTGTTAATTTTTACATTAACAATCCGCACATCTAGCAATATAATAATTATCTCACTGCATAATTGTACACTGCCATTTGAATAAGGATGTGCATCTCCATGCATAATTCCGTGCTTCGTGTTAATTTGCTTATATTCACCCCCTAATGTCCTCTAAACTGCTGCAAGTTTAGAGGATTATAAAGCGACATACAGCCTGAAATATCAAAATTGGTGATCTCGAGCTTGATTTGGAATACGATGTGCAAGTTTATACTGTACTGACTTTGTTTTATTAATATATTTAAGGAGCGTTGTGCTTCTAGAAAATGAGTGTTTTATATTATAATTTCTGCCATGAACTTTAAATAATCATCTGAATGTAAGCGTGGTTTATTATCATGTCCATATTAAAGGTTTTTTGGGTTAGATCGCTTAAATATATGAATGTTTCGTTGAAACCCGCCACCACCCGACAAAGCCAACTAGTTAGGATTGTCACGTAAACAGAACATGCAAATTTGTCACTAGTACGGCACACCGGTGTGTTGGAGAGCCAAGCCACAACATTTACAATCTGAGTACGACGTTTCTCCTGTAATTAAAACTAGCTTCATCAGTCGACAGCCAGATTTGGGAAGTCTCACTGTTTCGTTCCTTATATAGAAGCATAGATGTGTTGTCCACACAGCTGCGCTCTATTGAAGTATGCTGCCCTTTGTCGGCATGCATTTATTTAATGTTTTTTTTAAAAGACACATTTAAATACTTTATCGATCTAACCTAACAACCTCTATTATGGATGATATTGGTCCCGATATCCTACGTGTTAAACGCGTGTGTATGTGTTTATATTTTGGTCGTGTTTTTTATGGTCATTGCTTTGAATATGGAGAGGTTACCAGCGCCTCGCACCCGTCCAGAGACCTCGTGGGCCTCTGTGGTGGCTCCGAGCCTTCCCTCCAGGACATTGCTCACATCCCCCGCAGCGTTACCGTCCGGCATCGCCGATGAGGTAGCGGATTGTTTTTACAGAACTTTACTCTTGGCTGGGTAATGCCAAACAACAGGGGGCTCTACTTCTGAGAAATAAAACGAATCAAGGGGGTGTGAGAGCCTGGCGTAAGGTGTGAAAAGCTCTAACTCCCAGGCTACTGTGGGCACACCTCCCAATCAACGAGGCGAGGAGTGGTGGTTGCTCATGCATCCACCGAAGAGGAATATCAGTCGAGGGATGAAAGCAAGGCGAATGATTTAGATTCATTCTATGACCTGCATAATAATCCCATGATACTCGTATGTATGGATGTCATATGTATATATATGCGAACCTAGGGACGGATATGCGAACTGGGGGTGAGGGATTAGAATTGCACTATAATTATTAGAATCGCATTGTGGCCGCATTAGAATTGTTGCGAGGGGCTGGTAACCCATCCACACTCAATGCACTTACCGTGAAAACACGTGGAAAATAAAAACACACGTACGTACACACAGCACTGTACATACACAGCAGTGTAAATACACACGAGACTTTCTGCTATAGACTGATAATGGTTATAATAATAAACAACACTTATAAACTATACCATCCAGATGGGTATCCAGAGCAATTGTAACCATTTTACTTGATCGAATATAAGAATTCACCTTCGTTTCTAGACACACCCTAATTAACAAGTCTCAAATATATTCATAAAACCAGGTCAACACACTATGAAGCATGCACCTCTTAGAATATCTCGATCAACATTGTAATATTTTTTACGGTATTTCACAGTTAAGGCTGATAAATTGATAGCAGTTTACAGGCCATTATTAATGTGCAAACTACAATATAAACATGATTATGCAAGGAGATGCCCATCCGTATTCAAACGGAAGCGAACAATGATGCAGTGAAATGAACATTACGATTTAGGATTAAGCGCAATGGCCACATGAGCCTCGACATGTTGCTAGATATTAGGAGCGTTACTTCCGAGAATTACAATAGAAAGCAAATAAGTTTATGAAGAAAATGCGAATTTTTCTAGAGAGATTTCATAAATGGAAAGAATAAAACAAATGGAAGTATGAACTTGAAAAATACGTCATGCAAATCAACTAAACTAATGACTTTACTAAACTCATTAAACATGAGGTCAATATTCTTCATTTTGTTGTTGGAGTGGAAGGAGAGAAGGAATCGGAATCGCATACTTTACTGTCATTAGCATAACGTACTTCAGTGTTTTGGGGCGTTTAAGATATTTCTCGTCAGTTTAACCTTTGAAAATAATCACAAAACCCCGCTACCCTAGTCTGCTACTGTGTGTATGTACATGGATCTGTTCTGCTGTGTATGTCCATTCGTGTGTATATTAACACTCGTTTATGTGGATATGTACATGCGTGAATGTGTGTCGGTATGTACAATAATTTGTTCACATATTTGTTTGTGTAGTAGAACGCAATCACTGTGTATGTACACTGCATTGCATGTCCACTCGTGTGTGTGTATGTGCACTCTTGTAAGCATGTGCACTCGTGTAGTGTTGCGGTTAGCATGCTGCGTTATGAACCCGGCGATGCGGGTTCGATTCCTGCTCACGGCCAACACCAGTGATGATTATCTGAACCGGTCCCGGGCCTCCCCTACGTCGATTCAGCCTCAAACAAGTACCTGGAGCGGTGTGTAAGCATTGCCACTTGGGAGACAAAGGCGGTCGGGCGTGGTGCTGGCCACCCACCCCCTCGTGGCCTTCATAGGTGCTCGCTAACAGCACTTACCCCTACAGTATGTTAAGGCTATATGGGGGATCTTTGTATTTTATATGTACAAAAAATGTATCTACACCGATGTGTGTGGGTTTGTGTATATAGAAGGGTATATGTGTACTCGTGTATGTATGTGTATTGGAAAACGCAACTTATTATAATATTGTGTCGTACAAATAATTGAGTGGCACCGTGATAATGAATGTGGCACCACAACAGGGAACGACAGGGATTATACATTTTAGCAATAACGGTCAATCAGTCATTTTTTTATTATTATTGATCTGTATGTATATTAACGTTAATATTCGTCTCGATATCTTTAAGGTACATGTCAAAGCATTAGCATTCCCCATTGACCTCCTAGTTAATTGAAGCCAGATGCACTGATGTCCAACGGGAACAACGAACCCTGAAACCCATTATCGGAAGTATTTTTTTTTATCAAACAATAACAAAATAATAGAAAACAAGTTTAAAATATCGAGCAAAGCTCTGGTCACAAACTTTAGCTCAACAGGACCACTTTATCACGACGGTAAAATCAAGATTTTAACCCTCTTTTAACCACTTCGCATCACTCACTCCAACAAGTAACCCAATAGGACTTCAAAGCACGGGACGAAGTCTAGAATAAACTACTTGTGAGAGCTTAGCGAGTGGGTGAGTGGGTGAGTGGGTGAGAGATTGAGTAAGTGGGTGAGAGATTGAGTGAGTGGGTGTGAGTGAATAAGTGGATGAGAGTTTGAGTGCGTGCGTGTGAGTGAATAAGTGGGTGTGAGTGAATAAGTGGGTGTGAGATTGAGTGCGTTAGAGCTTGAGTGAGTGTGGCAGAGTGAGTCAGTGAGTGTGATGGAATGAGACAGTGAGTTAGGGTCCTGGGTTCGACTTCAGACTCCGTGGTCTTCACAGCGAGGGTGAGTGAGTGGGTGAGTGGGTGAGAGATTGAGTGAGCAGGTGGGTGAGTGGGTAAGAGATTGAGTGAATGGTTGAGTGGGTGAGAGATTGAGTGAATAGGTGAGAGATTGAGTGAGTGGGTGAGAGATTGAGTGAGTGGGTGAGAGATTGAGTGAGTGGGTCTGAGTGAATAAGTGGATGTGAGATTGAGGGCGTGTGGCAGAGTGAGTCAGTGAGTGTGATAGAATGAGAGACAGTGAGTTAGTGATAGACAGTGAGTTAGTGAGGAGAGTGAGTTAGTGAGAGATAGTGAGTTAGTGAGAGATAGTGAGTTAGTGAGAGACAGTGAGTTAGTGAGAGACATTGAGTTAGTGAGAGACAGTGAGTTAGTGAGAAAGAGAGAGTGTGGCAGAGTGAGTGTGTGGCAGAGTGAGTGTGAGTGTGCAGTTCGTGTTTTGTCGAGAAAGTGTGGCGAGCGTGTGTGTGTGCGTTGTGTAGCTGTGTGTACATCGTGTACGTAGTGTTTGTAGTCTCTAATTAGTCACAATTACGCTACAGAAATTAAACATTTGCCCCCTTGCTTTGTGCTTTCTTTGATGTCGCCATTCCTGCGACGAGGACAGAAGGGATATACACCTCGGCCGCAGGCTTCATATTCATTATTATTTATTTTTGTATAATTTGAATTATTAACTTGTATTTCATTCATTAAATTGCAAGCGTGTAAACACCATCTTATTGGTTTATTTACTAATAAATTCATAGTTTTCTTAATCTACGTAGTTATGTTTAAGTGAGTGAGGTGTGAATTTGAGTTACATGTAAATTATTGTGCAATGGATTTGTCTGTGTGCACCTAGCCTGGCACGGGTAATATGGACTTTCTTATTATTAAGTCGTTAAAGAGATTGTTTATTTGTGCGTCTGTTATGTTTGTGTCAGTTTACATATCTATGTTTGAAGCTGTCTGTGTTAATTTATGATGGGTTGTGGTGATGATGGGTGATGGTGATGATGGGTAGGTGCGAGTTTTAACGTTAAAAATTTTGCAGATTAATAAAGATCTGATTTGTTTTTAAAGATGACTGATCATACGTTATTGCAACCATATCCTTCCTTTAAAAAACACAGACGATGAGACATTCACACACACGAGTGTGCATGTGGTTCTACGAGTGTTAACGTTAATATGCTTGCAGAACAATAAAGACCTGATATGTTAAAGATGACTGATCGTCGCTTATTGCTACAATGTTCATAGCGAACACGTGTGGAGGCGAGGTTCAGGTGAAGCATCTCCAGCACACAAGTTTACCCTTACCTGGCAGCATCGTGGCAGTCCGCTGGTCACACTCACTACGTCACACTCACGAGCTGTAGGGGCGGGGCTCTGTCTGCTCAGTGGCGCTGTTTTCATTCATTTAGCACCAGGTGCGAGGAGTCTCATCCCTGTAGTTCCCTGTTGTGGTGGCGCATTCCTACCACGTTACCCCCTCAATCATTTGTACGACAAAAAATTATAACAATAATACGCGAGTGTACACTCCCATGTACACACACCCACACACGAGTGGACACGCGCAGTGGTGTAGATACATACACAAATGTGCATTCACACCGCTTTGTACATACACACGCGATGCCCTGAATTACGTTATACTTTTGAAAAATAACGAATTCAATTCTAATTCCTTCTCTGTTTCCACTCCAATGGCTTGGAATTATTAATAATATTTTAAATAGTGGCCCAATGTTTAATGAGTGTAGTGAAGACTATAGTTGAGTTTATTTCATTCCATTTGTTTGCATTTGCTACGGCACACTCGTTGAGATTATTCTTCCCATTTATGAAATTGTTATTCTCGCATGTAACGCTCCTCATATCTAACAACCTAATCTCATGTGGCCATTGTGCTTAAGCCTAAGTAGGATTTTGCATTTCACTGCATCATTGTTAGCTTCCGTTTGAATACGGATAGGCATCTCCTTGCATAATTATGTGTATGTTAAATTTCGATTTAAAGATTTCGTGACTGCAGGGATTCATCTTCTTGGTTTTTTCGGTAAAGTCACGTAGAAGGGAAATAATAAAATAATGAAAATAAACAGAATAAAATCATTCTCACGACGTTTCGGCCACAACGCAAGCAGCCGTCCTCAGGTGAAGAACAGGTCTGTCGGAAAGACAGCGTTTGAAAGGGCACCACCAGGCTTGGCAGCGTATATTTAAGCTGGGTTGGAGGGGGGAAGGAGCGCCTTGACAAAGTAATTTGCATATCAAGAGGAAATTAGAATATTTATGGGAAACGCAGATATGGGATTAGTCACTACTTGTGGAATGCACACCACTGTATATACACAGTCGTGTTTGGATGCACACTCGCGTGTGCATGTCTACTCGTCCGTGTTTTTTTAGGAAGGATATTATAGCAATAACATACGATCAGTCATGTTAAAAACAAATCAGGTCTTTATTAATTATTTCACTTTCAGAATTTCAACAGTTATAACATATTCTCAAATCAAACGCGTAAACATCGATTAATCATTCCCAATTGACGTCCTTATCGATTGAAGCCATTCGTCCTGTAGTAATAAACACAATAAACAGGAAGAACAAGTTCATAATGCACACGCATAATGTACATTGCTGCAGTAATCCCCCCCCCCCCACATTGTGCAAGAGCGCAGCTGCGTGGTCAACACATTTTCGCTTCTATATAAGGAACGAAACAGTAAGACTTCACAAATCTGGCTGTCGCCTGATGAAGCTAGTTGTAATTACTGGCGAATCGTCGTACTCAGATTGTAAATGTTGTGGCTTGGCTCTCCAACACACCGGTGTGCTGTACTAGTGACGAATTGGCATGTTTTGTTTAGTTGACAACCCTTACTAGTTGGATGTGTCGGGTGGTGGCGGGTTTCAACGACACATTTATATATTTATGCAATCTAACCCAAACACCTCTATTATGGATGTATTTCACAAGTAGGGCCGATAAATTGATAGCAGTTTACAGACCATTATAAATATGCAAACAAACAACATGCACATAAGTATGCAAGGAGATGCCCATCTGTATTCAAACGGAAGCGAGCAGTAATGCAGTGAAATGCACATTAATATTTAGGTTTAAGCGCAATCTCTACATGAGCTTTTGTGTGTTGCTAGATATGGAGAGCATTACTTTCAAGACTAGCAATTGAATGCAAGGAAGTTTATGAAGAAATGCAAATGATTCTAGAGAGATTTCATTCATGGGATGAATCATCCAAACCAGTGTGCCGTAGCAAAGGCAAAGAAATGGAAGTATGATCTTTAAACATACTTCATGCAAATAAACTAAAATAATAACTTCACAACAGTCATTAAACATGAGGCAAAGCTTTTGGAGTGGAAAGAGAGAAGGAATAAGAATCGCATGCGTTTCTGCCATTCGCATAACGTTCAGTGTTGTGGAGCATCTAAGATTCATATTCTCAGCTTAACCTGTGAAAAGAATCACAAAACCCCGCTATCCTAGTCTGATACTGCGTGTATGTCCATGGATATGTACTGCTGTGTATGTACACTCGTGTGTTTATTTACACTAGTTGATGTGGATATGTACATGCGTGTATGTGTGTGTATAGGTTTGTAAAATAATGTGTTCACACATTTGTTCGCGTAGTAGAACGCAATCCCTGGTATAAACAATGAGGAAAATGAAAGATTGTTTTTTCAAAATATTGAGCAAAGATGTGATCACAGTCTTTCTCCAACTTTGGCTCCACAAGACCACTTAACTACGAGAGTAAAATCAGGAATTGAACCACCGCACAACCAGTGCGCATCACACCACATCAACAAGTAATCCGATGGGACTACAAAGCACCACCTTAACGTGACGACGTCTGGAATAAACTTAAACACTCAATAGACGGAACTGAACACAAACACCACTACAAAATTAATAACAGAAATGGGCAAATCCTAAAACAAGACAGCACACACAGGCACAAGTCTAATGATCACATTAGCTTAGGGACGCTAATAAATATGCGGATTGTAAATGACCGAAATCAACAAATCAATACAAAATTAATGAAAGTCGAAGTCGAGAACTGACGATTTGGATCCCCAAGGGGAATTGAGAGATATTTTACAAACACGACGGAGAATCTGAACCAGTACGCTGTGACAAAGGCAAACAAATGGAAGTATGAACTTGAAAAAGGCTTTACGCACATCAACAATATTAATTACATCGCTACACTCATTGAACATTCGGTGCTGATTGATATTCAAGAACGAGTGTTCTAAGAGTCATCAAACTGAACCTGAGGCCAAGCTGAACAAGAGGCCAAGTTTCTCAATATCAGTAGTAATTCAATGCAGAATGCATTAGAATGGCATGCATTTTTGTCATCGTCATTAAGTACTTCAGTGTTCTTCTGTAGTGTAGTGGTAGTTTAGTGTTAATTTAGTGGTAGTGTAGTGGTATAGGAGTGGTAGTGTAGTGGTATAGTTTTGGTAGTGTAGTGATAGTGTAGTGGTAGTGTAGTTGAAGTGTAGTGGTATAGTAGTGGTAGTGTAGTGGTAGTGTAGTGGTATTGTAGTGGTTTAGTAGTGGTAGTGTGGTGGTAATGTAGTGGTATGGTAGTGGTAGTTTAGTGGTAGTTTAGCGGTGGTGTAGTGGTAGTGTAGTGGTATAGTAATGGTAGTGTAATGGTAGTGTAGTGGTAGTGTAGTGGTGGTGAAGTGGTATAGTAGTAGCAGTGAAATATCAATAATTGGTTATCTCGTGCAAGTTTATACTGTACTGATTTTGTTTTATAAATATATTTAAGGACAATCGTGTTGAGCGGGGTGCTTCTAGAAAACCAGTGTTTTATATTGTAATTTCTGCCATGAACTTTGAATAATCATCTGAATGGTTTAGCTTGTAAGCGTGGTTTATTATAATGTCCATATTAAAGGTTTTTTTGGGTTAGATCGCTTAAATATATAAATGTGTCGTTGAAACCCGCCACCACCCGACAAAGCCAACGAGTAAGGGTTGTCACGTAAACAGAACATGCAAATTTGTCACTAGTACAGCACACCGGTGTGTTGGAGAGCCAAGCCACAACATTTACAATCTGAGTACGACGTTTCGCCTGTAATTAAAACTAGCTTCATCAGTCAACAGCCAGATTTGGGAAGTCTCACTGTTTCGTTCCTTATATAGAAGCATAGATGTGTTGTCCACACAGCTGCGCTCTATTGTAGTACGCAGCCCTTTGTCGGCATGCATTTATTAAATGTTTTATTTTAAAGACACATTTATATACTTTAGCGATCTAACCTAACAACCTCTTATGGATGATATTGGTCCCCAAATCCTACGTGTTAAACTCGTGTGTATGTGTTTAATATTTTGGATGTATTTTTTTATAATTTCATTGAATATGGAGAGTTTACCAGCGCCACGCACCCGTCCAGAGACCTCGTGGGCCTCTGTGGTGGCTACGAGCCATCCCTCCAGGACATTGATCGCATCCACCGCAGCGTTACCGTCCGGGACCGCGGAAGCTTTCAGGAACTCAACATTTAAATAATCAATACGTAAACGTCAAATAATCATACTCTGTATATATGTATATACGAATCCATTGAGAGAGCAGATCCAGCAGTGGATAGTGTGATTCTAATATGACCACAATGTGATACTAGTGATTATAATGCAATTTAAATCCCACAGCTCGCATATCTGGTGCCATTATAGATACATACAAAATGTATGCATTCGAGCCCAGTGCGATTTAAATACAGGATATTATGAAAGGCATATGACTAATCAGCCTTTCCTGCATTTCTACACTGATGTTCACCTTCAGTGCAGGCAGGAACAACCACCACTCCACGCCTGGGGCATACAGCTTCCAACAGCTCACCGTCACGGTCCCATGCTCCTTCATTATTTTGTTCAGAAGAAGAGCCACTCTCCCTGTTGTTTGGCATTCACCTGCCATGAGTAAAGTTCTGTTAAAGCAACCCCCTACGTCATCGGCGGTGCCGGACGGCAACGCTGTGGTGGATGTGAGCCATGTCCTGGAGGGATGGCGCGGAGCCACCATCATGGCCCACGAGGTCTCTGGACAGGTGCGAGGGGCTGGTAACCTCTCCATATTCAATGCAAAATATATACACGCATACATACACACAGCACTATACATGCACAGCAGTGTAAATACATAAGATAATTTATGCTATAGACTGAAATGTAATAATGGTTGCGTTACAATATAATAAACAACGCGTACAAACTATACCATCGAGATGGGTAAAAAACCAGCAATGGTAACATTTATTAACTGATCGAATATAACAAACAACCTTCGTTGTCTAGACACACCTTCATTAACAAGAGTCCTCAAAAATATTCTTAAAACCAAGTCACCCTGCTATAAAGCATGCACCTCTTAGTATAAGTATATCTACATCAGCATTGCAACATTTTAACTTATTTTCACAGATAAAGCCGATAAATTGATCACAGTTTACAGGCCATTGTAAATGTGCAAACTAACAACATGCACATACTTATTCAATGAGATGACCATCCGTATTCAAACGGAAGCGATGATTGAGCATATTCCTACTTAGGCTTAAGCACAATGGCCACATGAGCTTAGGTATGTTGCTAGATATGAGGAGCTTTAGTACCGTGAATAGCAATTGAATGCAAATAAGTTAATGAAGAAGATGCAAATGATTCTAGCGAGATTTCATAAATGGGAAGAATAATCCGAACCAGTGTGCCGTAGCAATGGCAAGCAAATGGAAGTATGAACTTGAAAAAGACTTCATGCAAATAAACTAAACCTATAACTTCAATACACTCATGACATATGAGGCCAATATTCCTAATATTGTTCATAATTCCAAGCATTTCGAGTGGAAACAGAGAAGGAATTAGAATCGCATGCTTTTCTGTCATTAGCATAACGTACTTCAGTGTTGTGGGGCATCTAAGATTAATATCGTCAGCTTAAACTGTGAAAATAATCACAAAACCCCGATATCCAAGTATTCTACTGTTTGTATTACATGGATCTGTACTTCTGTGTATGTCCACTCGTGTGTTTTTTTACACTCATTGATGTGGATATGTACATGCGTGAATGTGTGTGTATAGGTATATCATCATTTGTTCGCACATTTGTTCGTGTACTAGACCGCAATCCCTTTGTACATACACTGCTGTATATGTACACTCGTGTGTGTATGCGCACTTTTATGCATGTGAACCCGTGTGTGTATGTATGAAGCAGTGTGTATGCATTCGTGTATGTTTCTACAGCGCTGTGTATGTCCACTCGTATGTGAGTATGTATGATTATGTATTGGAACAAACAAATTATTTTTTATATTGTGTCGTACAAAGAATTTAGGGGCAACGTGGAAGGAATGTGCCACCACAACAGGGAACTACAGGGATGAGACTCCCCGCTCGTGGTGCTAAATGAATGAAAACAGCGCCACTGAGCAGACAGAGCCCCGCCCCTACAGCTCGTGAGTGTGACGTAGTGAGTGTGACCAGCAGACTGCCACGATGCTGCCAGGTAAGGGTAAACTTGTGTGATGGAGATGCTTTACCTGAAACTTGCCTCCACACGTGTTCGCTATGAACATTGCAGCAATAAGGGACGAACAGTCATCTTTAACATATCAGGTCTTTATTGTTCTGCAAGTATATTAACGTTAAAACTCGTAGAAACACATGCACACTCGTGTGTGAATGCACACCGCTGTATATACAGTCGTGTTTGGATGCACACTCGTGTGTGTATGTCTACTCGTCCGTGTTTTTTTAAAAGGAAAAATATTGTAGCAATAACGTACGATCAGTCATCTTTAAAAACAAATCACGTCTTTATTAATCTGCAAAAAAACTCACGTTAATACTCGTATCGAAATCTTTATTAATACGTATGCTCAAACAGGAAAGGAACTAGGCAAATTATTTCCCAATAGGAATTCAACAGTTAAAAGATATTCTTAAAATCAAACACGTAAACGTCGATTTCCCCTTTGACGTTCTTTTCGACTGAAGCCATTCGTCCAAAGTATTAAATTATTGTCATTCTGTAATCAGTGAACACTTCTGGAACTTAAAAGGAAGACATTCATCTGAACACATTATAGAGTATTCAGCTATTCACAACATCACTCTAGCTTGAAGTCCTAGAAATCACCGAAAAATATATATAAGAGACACGAATATGACTCTCCAGCCACTCCACTAAATCAAACCATCTCTCAGGATGCAACTGCATGGGGTCGAAAAAGGAATTTCGTTTAGGACTCATGACAACATTTTTACTATTTGTTTGATGATGCCTGTGAAAATTCTTCCAACACACAGAGCAATCAAACGGTTTTGTTAAAATAGTTACACTAGCTTGGAGTAGTGCTGGAAATCACTGATATAAGCAATTGAACCTAATAAATTGATCTAACAGAGACAAAAACGTGCACGTTCCAGGACTTTAACGGAAGTACTCAATGCTTTGATTATCCAGCCACTCCAGCAGCCATTTCTCATTATCAACCTGCATGGGGTCGAAATAGGAATTGTCGTCAGGGCTCAGTACATCCAGCCATCTCGCAGGATCCAATTGCATGGGGTCGAAAGAGGAATTGTCGGCAGGACTCATTACATCCATTACATCCACGCATCTCTCAGGATCCACCTGCATAGGTTCGAAAGATGCATTTTTTTCAGGACTTATTGTAGCACTTTGTATTTCACCTTTTGTTTTCACTTCCTTTTCATTGCGAATCTTCTCATGCTTGTTTCGGGGTGATGACCGTGTCCTCTCCAATTGAGAACAATTGGATAGCTTCTCGCCCTTGTGTGTTTTCTGGTGACTGTTAAGAGTTGATTTCCGTGAAAATGACTTCCCACACACAGAGCAATTGAACGGCTTCTCGCCCGTGTGTGTTTTCTGGTGACTGTGAAGATTTGATTTCCATGCAAATGCCTTCCCACACACAAAGCAATTGAACAGCTTCTCGCCCGTGTGTGTTTTCTGGTGACTGTGAAGATGTGATTTTTGTGCAAATGTCTTCCCGCAAACAGAGCAATTGAATGGCTTTTCACCCGAGTGTGTTTTCTGGTGACTGTTAAGAGTTGATTTCTGTGAAAATGACTTCCCACACACAGAGCACTTGAATGGCTTCTCACCCGTGTGTGTTTTCTGGTGAGTGTGAAGATTTGATTTCAGTGAAAA
>JAAXLI020001712.1:0-14879 GCA_014621495.2 Entosphenus tridentatus
GTGTAGTGATGTAGACTCGTGTGTGTGTGTGTGTGTGATGGTGTAGTGATGTAGACTCGTGTGTGTGTGTGATGGTGTAGTGATGTACACTCGTCTGTGTGTGTGATGGTGTAGTGATGTACACTCGTGTGTGTGATTGTGGTGATGTACACTCGTGTGTGTGTGTGTGATATTGTGGTGATGTACACTCTGTGTGTGTGTGTGTGATAGTGTAGTAATGTACACTCTGTGTGTGTGTGATAGTGTAGTGATGTACACTCGTGTGTGTGTGATAGTGTAGTGATGTACACTCGTGTGTGTGATAGTGTAGTGATGTACAGTCGTGTGTGTGTGATAGTGTAGTGATGTACAGTCGTGTGTGTGTGTAATAGTGTGGTGATGTACACTCGTGTGTGTGTGATACTGTAGTGATGTACACTGGTGTGTGTGATAGTGTAGTGATGTATACTCTGTGTGTGTGATAGTTTAGTGATGTACACTCGTGTGTGTGATAGTGTAGTGATGTACACTCGTGTGTGTGTGTGTGTGCGATAGTTTAGTGATGACTGCGGTGTGTAAAAAATCGCCACTGGGGAGACAAAGGCGGTCGGGCGTGGTGCCGGCCACCCACCCCTTAATAGGAGCTCGCTAGCCGCACTTGCCCCAACAGTCTGTTGAGGCCATACAAGGGATCTCTATCTATATCACTGTATTGGTATGTACTGATTCGTGTTCTTTTGTAATTAACTTGTTGCCTGTGTAGTGATTTGCACGGGAAACTCAGCTTATGCCTTGGTCTCACTGTCTAATTAAACCTAAAGTTGCCTTTGATTCTGAGAGCATCAGGCTGTAACACTGAACCCTAATAATCCTCAAGGTGTCTGGATCACGCTGCCTAAAGCACTAATAATGAATCCTAAACATCTTAGCCATAGCGCGTGTGTGTGTGTCACTCACACGCAGAATAGCAATAGCATCCTCACTCAATTATACACACGTGTAGGGTTAATAGAGCTCATGTAATAGTGATTTGCACTCATATGTGTGTATGTGCTATATTTTAATGTGTAGGTATATTGATATATGTTTTATAGTAATTAACCTTCTTGTCTAGGTAGTGATTTACACGGTCAACCAAGGTCAAGCCCTTGGCTGTCTGTCTGATTAACCTCTGAATATTAACACAGAATCCTAATGGTGCCTTTGATTCTTAGAGCTTTCGGCATTATCACTAAACCCTAAGAATCCTAACTGTGTGAGTCTGGATATCGCAGCCTCAAGCACTAATAATTAATCATAAGAATCTCAGCCACAGTATCTCTGTGTAAAACACTCACACAGCATAGCAACAGCATCCTCATTGAATAATACACACGTGTAGTGTTAATAGAGCTCATGTAATACTCCTTTACACTCGTGTGTGTGCTGTATGTTAACGTAGAGGTATTACAATACATGGGTAATAGTATCTTCTTGGTTTTTTCGGTAGAAGGGAAGTAATAAAATAATAAAAATAATAATTATTTTTATTATTTTATTACTTCCCTTCTACGTGATAAAAATAATAATTATTTTTATTATTTTATTACTTCCCTTCTACGTGACTTTACCGAAAAAAAACCAAGAAGATGAATTCCTGCAGTCACGAAAGCTTTAAATCGAAATGGGTAATAGTAATGTATGTGTAGAGTAGTCGGGGACATTACGTCACGCTCACCTTCTGGTGCAGTGACGTCACAGGATGTGACGTCATGCGGCCATTCCTGTACGATTACGTCACGGGCAGTGACGTCATACACGGGGGCCCGTTATGTGAGCGGGGTCGTCGCAGGAGCCCGGGAACGGGAAGGGTGGAAGTCGGGACCCAGGGGTAGGGCTGACGGGGAATAAGGGAAATCTAGCACGAGGGTTAGGAGTGGCTGCTTTACCCGGTCGGCCAATGTTGCTTGAGCCCTCGGCCGGCGCAGTGGGAAGAGCCCGGTAAGTCAGTGTGTTAGGAGTCCCAGTACCCTATCCCAGGGGATAATTATAGTAACCCTTAGCCCGTAACTGGCGTAAGCCCCTAATAGTCCCCCAGTGTGGCTCTGTGAGCCTCGGGAATTAACACCCAATCCCAATAATCCTTGAGGTGCCTTAGAAGAGATATAGCAGCCTCAAGCAATATTGATGAATCCTAATGCTGAGTTAGCCTGGCTATGCACCTCATGCATTAACAATTAACCTTTTGCATTACAACGGTGATGTACTCTGGCTCTAGTCTAAGGATGACATCCATGACCGAGAAACCTCGACTAATAGATGCTACAATGGTTACTTGGCCAACGACATCCTCACACAATAATAATACACTCACACCTCCGATTAGCACGGTTGGCTAAGTGCGGTGGGAAACAAGTTCAACATACACATGTAGTATTAATAGAGCACTGTAAGAGCGATTTACACTCATGCGTGTGCTATACATTAACATTTATATAATACATTACCTGTGTAACTGTAACGTATCTTATGATATGCAGAGTGATACAATTATCACATGAGCCTGGAATATAAGTTGCTCGAGCCTAAATGTAACAGCCTCGAAACGAGACTTATTCTGCTTCTGTGAGTCTCGGCCATTAACACTGCGTCATATGCATCATGATTTTACACTGATATTGATGCCATCGCTTCTGGATGAGAGTGAACTAAGTGCTATTAGCAATGGAGGATTGTGTTTGTTGTGCAACGATTGGAGACTAAGCTCAGGCTAGACTCACAGCACATGAGGACATTTACTATATTGGATAGGAGTAAAAACTCACAGACGAGAGGCAGGAATCTGTCAATGATCGTCTCAAGGGAGCGGATCGTGGGGGTGTCCAGTAGAGTAGGAGCTGGGGGCGGAGACTTTTTAGGAACCTTTCCCCTGTGACAACGATTAGCAAAAAACAAGCAGCATCACCACACACACACACAGTATCACCACACACACAGCATCACCACACACACACACACACAGTATCACCACAAACACAGCATCACCACACACATACAGCATCACCACACATACAGCATCACCACACACACACACACAGCATCACCACACACACACAGCGTCAACACACACAGCGTCATCACACATACAGCATCACCACACACACACGCAGCATCACCACTCACACGCAGCATCACCACTCACACGCAGAGCATCTACACATGCAGACAACGCTTAAAATGCAGCACCATTAAATGGAACCTATGTAACACACAGTTCATGCTCCATACATAGCCCTTGTGCAATATGCAGTACTCTACACAACATTAGCATGGTCACACGCATCCAGTTTGTAACACTGGCTCAATATAAACAGCCGATGTTCCACATACAGATAATCACAGACAGCACCAGCACACAGAGCAAATGGTCCATATTATCACAAAGAGCATCATCACACAAATATGTATGTGTGTATATTTAGCATCTTACGCATCGAACGTAGCCAACCATACTAATCGAAGGTGAGGGGAATGACAAAGTAAACAAAGCAGTTCTAAAGAAATGAGCTAGAATAGTATCGTTGAAAGTTATTCAAACGTACGGTTACATCAAAACCACCTGACGTTATCTTTAATTTATGCAATATGGATTCAAATCACTATCCAAGTAAACTGCAATAACAACGGTGATTAAAATCACTGTACAAGCAAACACAGCTCAAGGCTCCCACACTGCACCGCCTCGTGGTGCTGCTCTGTGATGGTTGAGGATCTGTACCTGCGTGTCTCCTCCAGGTGCCCCTGTAGGATACAGAGAGATACATCACTGTGATGCTGCCTTCATTCACTCCCAAGGCATCGCTCGAGTTCCCTCTGCGAATCGCGTTGACCGGAATCTGAATCCCACGTCTTGGCTAATGACCCTGTGAAGGCCCAATCTGTATCCTTGGTTAATAAGTGAAGCACTCTTCTCAAGACCTGAGCATCTCAACCCTTTAGCCAGGGTTGGAGTTCCCTTCAGACTTTGGCAGTGCTCATTTCCCGTGGCTTGAGACATCCTCTAAAAATTATATTCAATGTCTATTTCTGCAGAGGCAATTCATGTCCGTATATTAAAGGTGCTTGAGAGTGGATATCGAATACCTGATAGCAACAGAAAAACTGTTTGTAAAATCGTCGATTAAATAGTATAACATCAGGTATTTAGAATTGAACTTCATCTGAATGTTATCTTCAAGGTAATATGTGAAATTATCTGCAGGAAATGCGATAAGAAACATAATTAAATAAGAAGATACTGGGATTTCAAATGCAGCCACTATCGTGGTTAAGTGAAATTATTATTGTTTTTGAAGCTGTGTTCTCAAGTTCCAAGCATCTAAACCCTAGGGCCAGAAGCCTCTCTACTGCTGAGGGCTCTGTCAAACTGGGGCACTCGCCCTGGCTTTGCGAGTGGTCTACCTTCAGGAACGTGAGCGAGTCCCTCTCATCCTGCAGAGTGTGCAGGCGTGCGGCAGCGTCCTGCAGCTCGCTGATCTCGTGCTTGTAATGAGCGATGTTCTTGTCGATCTGGGACAGCAGCTCCTTCTCCTTCAGTTCTGCGCGATGTAAAGCCGTCCTCTCGTCCTCATCGAGTGCCGTTCTCAGGCGGGTGAACTCGGCTTTTATTCGCTCCTTCACCCCAGTCATAGATCCCTGTCGAAACACACCGACGATTCTAATGATTGACCATTCCCCTCTAGATTAAGCAGTCCCCCTCCATAACTTTCGTTTGTCCCTCAAAGTTTACCCATTCCCGTCCTCTCCCCTCACCCCTCCCCTCCTTCCCACTCCTCCCCTGCCCTTTCGTGACCCCTAAGTGTCCTCTGTTACTGTCACGGATTTATTGGCCCTTGCATACCCCTGCCATGTAACTTACTTTATTGTTGTTACCGTTTTTCTTTATATATAAATCACCTTGAGAAAACGTACTCTATAAATATAAGATAACATTTTCAATGAGCCGTGATTATAATTTTTATTATTCTGCTTGTTTGCCCATAAAAAATCTCTCTTGTATGTATGTTGAAGTTCTTTTGCACTGTACATAGCCGACTTGGTTGCAAGACTATTTTTTGCAAGGTCCTGCCAAGTTTTCAGAGTAGAGGGCAACGCTGTTGCTTTGTGGTGTTAATTTAGTAACTTCTCAGAATTGTGAAGTTTGGCCAATACCAGTGAGCTGTTATTTTTTTTAGCTGCCTAGCGCTCCACTCGTTTTTGTGAGCTTCACTCCTCTGCCCTCCGCTCTTGCTGTATGGTGACTGCCTCCAACTGTCCAGGAGCGTCCTTCATGAGCATCCTCCTCCACAGAGGCCAATCTTGACATTGCTGGTACCGGTCATCGGCAAGTCCACTCAGCCCCACATCCTCATGTACTACATCAGCTCCATCTCTTTTCTAGCCCATGCCATGCCCGTTTATCCCCCTCTATCCGGTCAAATAAAAGCTGATTGGGCATGCGTGGCACTGTGGATCACGCTGTAATGTTGCAAAGGCTAAAATTGATACATTTTTCAGATTGTGCAGTCAATTGGATTCGCAACGACTTATCTCACCGATTTTAAATTGTGTCCATAATGGGGGTCTGACAGGACCCCGATTACTAAAGGAGTTCCTCAGAGCTCTGTGCTTGGCCCTGTTCTGTTTTCTCTCTGTCAACCACATAGGCATCTCTAATCTGCACTTTGACATTTACGTTTTTGCTGATGACACAGCCCCAACAGCATCTCCAACAGTGCTTCGATGGACATCCACTTAATGCCCTAAAACTGGTCCTCAACATTTATAAATCGATGCATAGACATGCCTCTACATGTCAGAAAACGCCAATTAGCACATCACTTTTTTCAAAATACTATAAGGCCTATACTTTTGACATAGGTACATTTATACAATTCTAAATTGAATTCAATATTTAGCCAGACATCTTCTGTTTTTCTGAAACATGGCTTACCTCACATATAAATCCTAGCCTAATAAAATGTATGGATATAATAATTTGTGATTAGGTGTGGTAGTATATTTGAAAAATGACCTACCTTGCATACAACTCGCTACTGTAACCATCCCTTGCTCATTATAATATATTGTGCTCATAATGTATTCTCCAAGTGACCAACATATTACTCTGATGTGTTGCTATAGACCGCCAAATAGTAAAATATCATATTAATCTCTGGATTTTATAGAAGCAAACATTGTTTTCCCATTTGATGACGCCTGCAAATTGTTAAAGCTGTCATTCAATCACTCATTTACTACTGTGATCCCGCTTACAGATCAGATCCTAATGAATCACGAAACGACTAAACCCGATTTATCATTCTGCTCTTCCATTTGCACTCAATGTACCACACAGGACCCACCATTGTGACATCTACTTAAAAATCCAATCTCACATCGCTGGATCCAAGAAGAAATCTACATTGGGCCCTGTTCATCCACAAAATCCTGATTGGCAAATCTACGCTAATTCATTCACCCCATTGCCAAATCCAAGAAAGCTTAGGCGTCCATCTAATTGCCTTTTAACTATCCAAAGAACAAACATTGGAATAGGTGACAAAGCCCTTACCATTGCAGCACCAACGTTTTTGAAAAAAAAAATTGTTTCCTTCACATCATAAATATTTCTTCAAAAAATATTCTACAACCAAGCGCGGTTCATACACAAGGGGCATTGGGGCACCATTCCACCAAGCAGCTGGAGATGAGAAAAATTATTTCTAATAAAAATACTTTTCTATAAAAAAAATGTTGTGTTTAAAAATATACATATAATGATTCTTTCAACGTGAATTGCCTAATGAAGATAACATTTTAAGTTGTTCATATTAGAAACCGCTGCAACACCACAGTCTGATTTGTGCCTCGGTGAGGTCTCGGGGCGGCTGTGAAGGCGTCCGAATGAGAGCTATCCCTTCATTCATTGCGATTAGTTTCTAGTATTTTATCCACGCCGTTTGAGACCTATTAATGGTGGTGAAAATGGTGCCCATGGTTGTAATGATGATGTCACAATGCTAGGTTGCACTGTGCAAATATAGCAGGTCACGGCCTACACATAGGTTGGTGTATGACGGTAAATGGCAGTTATTGTACAGTATGCGGTATCTTGGTTTTTTTGGTTAATTCGTTGAGTCGTGTCAGCTGATCTTTAATTGTTCTTTAGGCTTTTGGCAGTGTCAAAGTCTATATTTTGCACGTGGAGATCAATCGACACATTCTGATTGAGTATGGTGCTGAGGCTCTTTAGATGTGTATAAAACTGCATCCTGAAGTCTGCGACCACCACACCTGATCCTCCCACAAATGTTTTCGCCTGCAGAACCTCTGATTTTTCTGGATTAAGCAGCATTTTAATTCGTGCAAACCACATGTGCACCGCTGACATGCAATTTCTAAAGTCACCGGGGCTCTCCATATCTAACTTTGAATAGACTACGGTATAAAATTGTGTCTCATCAGCATATAGATGGAACTTGATGTCATGCGATGAGAGACATATGTTGAAAATAGGAAGGGCCCGATGACGGACCCCTGTGGTACACCAACTAGGCAGAGCGTAAGCAATGACTGTTCATCACTCGACACGGTCCGTGATCGACTTATGTAGGTATGACTCAATCCACCCCAGTGCCATACCTGATACAACAGTATGCTGGTGTCCCGTGGTGGAATAACGTCTTTGATCAACGCATTTGGTCAACCCTAACACTCTAAAATGTACACTGTGTACACTAACTCTATGACATATAATCTATAACCTATACTCAAACACTATAAACAAATACTATTTCATCATGTGCTTCTATTAGTATATTTTTTCTCCTGGTTAAATAAAGTTGAAGTTGATTTTTGTTTTTATCGGATGAGAACTCCAGATTGCGAGAGAGTAACCTAGGTCAAAAAAATACGAAATAAAACATTTATAAAGCACAGTAACAAGATAAATCAAACGAACAGAAATATATGCAAAGTAATAAACTCCCTGCAGCACAAGGTCGTCTTGTGTAGATTATACCTATACTGGTCCTACCATTTCGCCAATAGCGAATGTTTTAAGTCATTCAGTAAAATAACGTGGAACACCTTGGCTAGGAGCACGAGATATGAACATTGTTCTTAGAAAAGTTGCATTTTTTTAAACAATACATTCCATGCACTCGTAACCATAATGATTCAATATCCTGTAGAGTTATTAAGCATTTACTGAAGGATGACAAAGTTCACTTTAATCTACGGAGTTGGCCTCACAGGGAGAGTCACAGACTCCACACGGTGGAGGTCACAGGGTCACAGAGCCCACATGCGGTACCTGCACGTCTCTGCGAGCGGCCTCCATCCGTTCCACAGACGCCTCCGCCTCCCTTCCCTTCTTCTCCACTGCTCGCGTCTCCTCTCCAACTCCACTCTGTAAGAGACGACGTCACCAGAGGAGACTCCACTCCCTGAGTGACACCCTCTCAGCCCCACACCACACGGAGCCACTCCACAATGGTGGCCCTGAAATGCCCCCCAGAAGAGTGGTCATGAAGTCAGGCTAGACGACTGACAAGTATACAATGCAAGAGACCACAGAGAGGGAATCAACTCATGGTGATGTTTGTTTTATGAGATGTTTCTATTAATCCCAGTCACAATGATTATGTACATGCCACGTTATTCGCAGTGATGGCTTTTACCAGCTCGTGTTGTGGTATCGTTCACTCCAGAGTGGTTCTCACTCCCTGAGGGCCTCACCTTCCGTATCTCATGCACATCCTCTAGTGTGTTGACATCATGCCCTCTATGGTGTCCTGCGATTGTGCAGACCGTGCAGATCAGGCTTTCGTCCTGTTTGCAGAAGAACCTGTAAGGGTCTCCATGCTGCTGGCATCTTCGCTCCTCCAGGCTGACAATGGGAGCCACCAGGACGTGGTCCATCAACTTGGGGTTTTTCAGATGAGGCTTCAGGTGGGACTCGCACAGGGACATCTCACACCTGAGGCAGGTCTTCACTGCAGGAGTCTCCCCATCATCACAGCCATCACAGAAGACAACTCCAGCCATTCTCTCTCCAACTCTGAGCTGCTCCACCAGGTTGGCGAGTGCCACGTTCCTCTTCAGCTGGGGTCGCTCAGGGAAGGCCGCTCGGCACTGCGGGCAGCTGAAGCTGCTCGCTCTCTCCCAGGCACCGTCCAGACACCGGAGGCAGAACGAGTGTCCGCAGCTCAGCGTGGAGGGGCAGTCAAACGTGCCCAGGCAGATGGGGCAGCTCAGCTCACTGTCGACACAATCACTGGGAGACGCACTCGCCATGGCCCATGGCTTCACTCGGACTCAGTCGCTCGCCGCGGCTCACAGAGGAGCTATCGCAGCAGCAGCTGCTCACACAGCGGAGACGAACAAGGAAATGAACTGACTTCACCTGCAGTGAAGTTATAAATACCTCGAGACACGCCCTGGAATGTTCCACACGGCGGCTGGGCTCACCTGTGTAGACGTGGCGGTACAGTCACGCACTGTGTCATAGCTAAAAAAAAATTTGTGTTTAGTTTGTTGTCCTTCCCCTGCACTTCCGATTAGCACGGTTGGTGTGGAAGAAGTTCAACATACATAGCTTTGACCGGTCTCAATTGATATAATATTTGTACAAACAAAACTCAGCAGCAGCAACCCGGGACACAGCAATAATGGTTTGTCCCACAGGCTGATTGACCGGCTAGGTCAGGCTGTGTGCATTGCCACAGTGGAACCGCACCTTGTACAAACATTCTGATGGTAAAGGTTAACTATATTTTTTCCCCATCTGTGTTTTCATTCATTATTTTTTACTAGCAGTTAGTACCCGGCGTTGCCCGGGCGAAAAAGGCAGATACATGTAGTTACACACGTAAATCCATTGATACACACACATAGAGTTACACGCACAAATGGACTCACACATACATACATAGACTGAACAACAACCGCCATTCGCCACTAAGTGGCGGTGACGTCACAACGCTTGTGCCAGGCTAGGTGCACCTTGAGGGCACGTGAAGTGTCGAACGCCCGCTGGCAAGAGGTCACGGGGCAAACCCAGATGGCACAGGTCGACTGACTGAGATGACTGGCTGATGCACCACCCGTGGCCCCTGCTGTGGCAACTTTCTGTGCTTTAGCCACCCGGCGCTCCGCTCGTTGTTATGAGCGTCGCTCCTCCATCCTCCGTTGTTGTTGGAGGGTGACTGCCTCCAACTGGCCAGTAGCGCCCTTCAGGAGCCTCCTCCACAGTGGCCGATCTTGACACGGCTGGTACCAGTCATCCGCAAGTGGACTCAGCTCCAAGTCCTCCTGTAGCACATCACTCCATGTCTTCTCCAGCCCATGCCGCGCCCGTTTAGCCTCCTCGATCCGGCGGAACAAAAGCTGTTTAGGCATGCGGTGGCTGGCCATGCGGGCTACATGACTCAGGCAACGCAGCCTTGCCTGCCGGAGGTCACCGATGGGACTTTGTCCACATATTTCAAGGATTTGTGAGCTCCTCACACAATGCAGCCTGGTTAAACCCAGGATGGATCGTAGGCAGGCCAGCCTAAATGTTTCTAACCGGCGAAGATGTTCCATTAGGGGGGTCCAAGTTTCGCAAGCGTAGAGAAGGGAGGGAATGACCATGGCCGAGAAGACCTGAAGCTTCGTACGGAGTGATAGACCAGGTAGCTTCCACACAGCGTTACGCAGCCAATGAAAATATACTGCAGCTCGACTGATTCGGAGTGAGACCTCTGCTGTTAAACCGGAGCCAGTCATTAGCACACTGCCCAGGGAAACTCTCCACTGTCTCCACAACTGCCCCATCACCAATTGGGAGTTGTGGGGGTGGAGTGTCCGATGGTACAAAATAGCCAGGAAAGTGCTTAGCTTTGTTTGGGCTGATGGTAAGGCCCCACCTGTTGGTGGCAAGCTCCAGGTTCAGCAGCAGCACCTGGAACGCCTCCTCCGAGTGAGCAGCCATTGGCAGATCATCGGCATACATAACGTGGTTGAGCAATAGGGAGCCATCCCTTGACCGCACCCGGGCATCGATGAGCCTCCCATTGTATCTGTAGCAGATGGGAATTCTTCCGGTACAGGTATTGAAGGCTCGACGAACTACGTGGTCCAATGTGGGAGCCAGAGGACATCCCTGTTGCACCCCAAGGTGTAAAGGGAATGGCTCTGACTCACCGCCACGTAGTTAAGATGCGGGGCCGCTCAGCATCATGAAGGTCCTTAAGGATGGTGAATAGTGGGTTCAGGACTCGGAAAGCACGAAGAGCAACCCAGAGGCCAGGCCTACTGATGGTATCATAGGCCTTGAGCAGGTCAATAAAGCACACGCATGGACTAAGATGCACACATGGACCTACAGACACGCAAAGAAATGGAGTTACACTGACTAACATGGAGGCATGCACACACAGCGACTAACACACACGCACATGGACTGAGACACACACACACACATATGGACTGACACACACAAACACATCGACTTACAGACACACACACATATGGACTCACACACACATAGACATGCACTTGAGTTACACACACATATCGACGTACACACATACAGCGACCCACACACACACACCGACTTGCACACAGCAATACGTGGACTAAAACACACATTGACGTAAACACACATATGTACTTACACACACACATATGGACTAAGACACACACATGAACTTACACATACATAGACTGACACACACATAGCCCTACACACACATACACATATGGATTGTGACACACAGATATGTACTTTAGATACACAGACATGGATTAACACACATGGACTCACACACAGACGCATTGACTTACACACACACATCGAGTGACACACACATGTATAGACTTACACACACACGTGGACTAAGATACACACATATGGACTGACATACACATCGACGTACACGCACACAGATCGACTGGCACACACACATGGACTAACACACACACATAAACACTTTGACGTTGTCCGTTGGAAAAAGACACCCACATGGAGTTAAAGACACGCATGGCTCTACACGCACACACATATGGACTCAAAGACACACACATGAAGTCACACACACACATCGACGGGCACAGCAATCCCCGACGATGGCACAGCTATCAGTATCGCAGTACTACGTATGAGTAAATAGCGTGACGTGAGTGATGGAAACAATAGAAATGCATTTATTAAATAAGCAGAAATGACAGACTGGCAGTAGACCGTGGCAGCGTTATAAAAGCGCAGCAAAAAAAAGTGGAAATTGAGCAACCCAAAAATCTGAAAAGAGTTTTGTCTACACAAACATAATTTTTGTAACATGTGAACTTGTTTCATAATGGTAAACAATGAACTTGAGTTGTTATCTTCACAAAAACATAATTATTGTAACATCTGTGAACTTGTTTCATAATGTTGAACAATGAAGCTGAGTTGTTATCTACACATAAACATTATTATTGTAATGTTTGTCAACTAATGTGTGTTAAGAATAGTAAATAATGAACTTGAGTTGTTAGCGTAAGAAGCAAGGAACTTTGTACTTACCATAGCCATGTTGAGGCCTTGTGCCATGCTTAGTCCCCGTCCTGGCCTACATTGGCGAGGCGGCGGCGTTGGCACATTGCCAGGCTAGGGGCTGGGCCGCTACCCCCCCCACCGCAGCATCCCCCGCCCATGCAAGAATAATGTTATGCAAGCACTAAAATATAATTATCTACGGAGTCTGTACTATAAACTGGACGCATCGTGTTAGGGGGGGCGAAGAGGACATGACACTGTGAAGAAATATCCGCAGCGTGATGTGTGTATGTGTTGGCTGTAAAACGCGTAAAAGGAAATGTCCCCGTGAGCTGGAGCGAACGCGCAATTTGGTTGGGTCCGCCCCCCCCCCAAGCAATTGGCGTCAGTTGGTACGGTCGACGTCGAGCAATAACTAAATAATTAATAATAGAAACGGCACAAATGTGTTAATTAAACTACTTTAAAGTTCAAGGATGGGAAAACGAAATAGCCTATTCCCACCGCGGGGCTTAGGGCGTGCCGCCTGGCAATTTTTTTTCTACATACAGCCCACCGTCCGAGAGCCAAATCCTCCGCAAGCGCGAGCGCGCGGAGACTTTTATAGGTAAGATTGCAAGGCCTGTTTGTTTAAGCTTCACAGTCTGTAATCGTCTTCCACCTTTATCAACTAATATTTAACTACTGGCTTCATGCATCCTCTGTTCATCTGTCAATAATTGTTTAGTTTTTTTATTCTGACTACACCGTATTATGCTGAGTGGACGGTGGTTGTATGTATGTTGAACTTCTTTTTCACCGTACGTAGTCAACCGTGCTAATCGAAGGTGTGTGGGTGAGTGTGTAGGTCAGTGAGTAATTTAGTGTGTGGGTGAGTGGTTGGGTGAGTGGGTGAGTATGTATGTTGAACTTATGTCGCAGCGTACGTAGCCACTCGTGCTAATCGAAGGTGCGGGTGGGTGGTGGTGGAGGATGAGTAAGTGGGGGGGGGTTATTTGGTGAGAGGGGAGACAGATGGGCAGGAGGATGGCGTGAAGGGTGGGCGAGCAGGCGGTGAGGGAGGGCTGGAGGAAGGGTGGCTGGGAGGGCATGCGATTGAGTGGTTGGGTCCCTGGGTGGGTGGCCTCATGCATTACAACAGCGAACAGCCCCTGGCTAAACAAACATCGTCGTTCATTTAAGCTCATTATCTGTATGATTTTCACCGTCCATTTTACTATTATGTGTAAAAAAATCGAGTATTTGAATCTTCATAACCTTAATATATAATCATTACCTATTGTTAATGTTAAGAGTTTACATCCTGGAATTGTTGAGTTTGGACGATTCACTAAAAACTATTTTTATTTGACCAGGTAAGGCCCACTGAGGTTTATAGCTCTTTTCAGAAGCGACTTGGCCACAAATCATAGCTCAACGACGTGGCTTATTATGCGGACATTTCTAGCAGCCAAACACTCTAAACGCAAGTTTTTAAGTGTGGAGGGGAAAATTGGAGGACCGGAGACAAATTCAAGTCACAACGGTGAGAGAAACAAGCAAACTCCAATTGCATGCACAGGCGTCAGGGCCGGGATCGATCCCACGACCTCCTGTATACCAGGCGAGGTAGTTAACATATTCCAACTACCGCAGCGAGATGTAAAACAAAAATCACAGAGCAGCGACAACGAACATGGAATTCACCTGCAGCTAAATTATAAACTCCACGAGACGCACCCTGGAATGTTGCACGCGGCAGCCTGTCCTCACCTGTGTAGACGTTGCGTCACATTCACACACACAGTGTCAAGGTTAAAGAGTCGAAATTGATATATTTTTACAAAAACCCCACGGTAACCATGAAAACTGTAATGGTTTGTCCTATAGACTGGTTACACCGGATTTGGTGAGGCTGTGTTTTTCCACTGTAAACCGCACCGTGTAAATTATTATTTAAGCTTTAAAATTATAAGTAAGCTTTCACGACCAATATTATTCATTAAACATGTTTTTGAGTTAGATCGCATTAATATAAAAGTGTCGTTAAACTCGCCACCACCCGACACAACCAATGAGTAAGGTTTGTCACGTAAACAAAAAAACATCCGGCTAGGGTGAGGCTGTGCGTTTTGCCCAGCAAACCACACAGTTGTCAGTTTGCATTCAAAGTTTACAAAAAAAACGATTCCCCTAAACTAGGGGGGTCGCCAACCAAAACAAGGAGATAATTTTTTTCTTATTTTTTACATTTCGGTAAGTAAAATAGAAACCAACCAAATAATTATTTCAAGAGCCGCAATGCAACGTGGTGTGAGTACGAGAGACGGTGGTGGTCCTTGATAAATAAAAACGTGGTGTGACTACGAGAGACGGT